>JAHKKF010499469.1:0-10938 GCA_019740295.1 Labeo calbasu | reverse complement strand
TTGTTGACTGAATTTAAAATTTTAAGGCAGCCAGGTTACAAATTATTTTAAGTTGACTCAATAATTTTTTTTTTTACAGTGTAGTACAGTCTAATGTTAGCCTAGAAAAATGTGCTCTATTCAAGTGTCTGTGCAGAGTGTGAAAGCTGAATAGTTGCAAGACCAGTGTGGTCACTTGCTCTTAAAAAGTCATTTTTAGGCATACAGATAAAAGTAATAATCTTTTGAATCTGTAAAGATTCTACATTTATTTGTGTGCATTCAGAATAACAACGAAACGTTGCGCTTTGGTAAAAGAATGAAAGCATTGCACTTTCTGCCGTCTCTGTCTCTGTGAACTTTGAAACTGTGTATAGTTCTCTTACAAACATGAAAAATATAGGCTCTATAGAGGGTGACGTGTTCACTTTTAAATGAACAAATTCAAATATAAAACAAATATTCTCAGATTATGTAATGCAAATAAAACATGCATACAGGCGCATCACTACTGCGGAGATGACTAGTCAGTGTCACCGACTTCATCTCTTAAACTGAAAACAAAGAAAGTGCTAGTTTATCAATAAATTATTAAAACGTTAATGCAGTTTGTTAATCTCCTTGCTGTTTTTCCCTGATACATTCGTAGTTATTGTAACTGCTGGTGCGCTGTGGCAAGCTTTTTTGCGTGCACTTGAGCGCTTATTAGGCTATGTAGGCAATTAAAACCTCATTATGATTTATATGGTTTATTAAACGTGCGACTAATAGTCGAATAATCCTTAAAATGAATGACTACTAGTCAGCCAGAAAAATCTTTAGTCAAGGGCAGCCCTAGTTATTGCAATAATATTTCAGAATATTCCTGTTTTACTTTATTTTTGATCAAATAAATGCAGACTCCGTGAGCATAAGAGACTTCAAACACATTTAAAACGCTTACAGATCCAAAACTTTTCAAACAGTTGTTCATGTAATGTTAATATTTAGTTTTATCTATCATCCTCATAAAGACACTTTGCATGTTTATATTTGTAGCTCTAATCAAGCTACAGCAGGTTTTTATGTAGTGAAGCAACAGTCTTCATGTGTCTGTCAATTATACTTGACAAAATGGATAATCAAATATTTTAAAGAACAAACCAAGTTGTGTGTCACACAGAGAAAGTGCTCAACACTGAGGCCAGTTGTAGTCTGATTAACATGTAGGCCTGTGCCTGAAGCCAGCATTATCCAAGTCTGTTAGTCTGGCTTTGCAAAATTGGTCTGATTTCAGTTAGACATCAGCATTTACATTTCAAAAAGACATATTATTGCTGTGGTCCGACTGAAATCAAACCATTAAAGTGCACTTAAAGTACACTTACTGTAGAAGAGAGAAAGAGAGTGTTTGCTGTGAAGGCTTATGGCAAGTGTTGTAACAGACACACTCTGGAATCGTTCATCCTTACCATTCAGCACTCAGGCAATCAAAACTATGTCCTGTGCAGTAAATTTTTACGTATTGTATATCTTTAAAAATACTGTCTTGTTTTTAAGCGATCCTGTTCCTGTTTCCTCTCCACCAGCATTTGTCAGTGGAATGAAGAGGTCACACTTGCTCACCCTACAATTGTACCAGGATGTTAGCAGTAAAACTCAGTGCGTTAACACACTCCATGTTGTCCAATTTGTTACAGCCTCGATCCTTGCATTTTTGTATAAGCTGGTTGCTCATTATCTCCATCATTTAACTATAACCCCTGCTATCTCTCTGTTTTTATACTAAACAAGCAACAAACTCTGGGAACCCCCTCATCTAAGCAGCTGTTTGTGTGATGCTTGTGTTCTGTTGCTAGCTTAACGAGCAAGACTTCCTTGGTCAGTGGAAAAGCATGACCTTTTTCCTAAAGCTAATTGAAGTCTTGCTATAAGCTTAGGTAAGGGAATAGTGCACCCAAAAAGAAGGTTTGCTCAAAATGTACTCAGGCCATTCAAGATGTAGATGAGTTTCTTCATCTGAGCAGATTTAGAGAAATTTTGCATTTATGGGTGCCTTCAGAATGATGGTTATTGTGGATTATGACTGGTACTTTGGCCAGAAGCGATGTTTTAAAGATAGAATGCTTTAGGAATAGACTTGTTCCTTACAAACACAAAGATTTTTACACAGTTTTTAAGACATTAACTGATGGACTGGAGACTTGTTGATTACTTGTGGATTATTGTGATGTTTTTATCAGCTGTTTGGACGTTCTGACGGTACCCATTCAATGCATAGGATCCACTGGTGCGCGAGTGATGTAATGCTAAATTTCAAACTAATCTACATTTTGAATGGTCTGTGAGTAAATTTCATTTAGTTTTCATTTTGGGGTGGACTATTCATTTAAAGTTATATTTCACCCAAAACCGACCCGACTACTAGTGAGTTGAGTTTAAAAGTTTACATATACCTTGCAGAATCTGCAAAATGTTAATTATTTTACCAAAATAAAAGGGGTCATACAAAATGCATGTTATTTTTTATTTAATACTTTTTTACATATATTTACATTTAGTCCACAAGAGAAAATAATAGTTTTAAAATGTATAAAAATGAACCTGTTAAAAAGTTTATATACACTTGATACTTGAATGAATGATCCACAGCTGTGTTTTTTTGTTTAGTGATAGTTGTTCATGAGTCCCTTGTTAGTCCAGAATAGTTAAACTGCCTGCTGTTCTTCAGAAAAATCCTTTAGGTCCCACAAATTCTTTCTTTTTTCAGCATGTTTTTGTATTTGAACCCTTTCCAACAATAACTGTGTGATTTTGAAATCCATCTTCAAGCTGAGGACAACTGAGGGACTCTCTACTATCATAGAAGGTTCTCACTGGTGCTCCAGAAGGAAAAATGAAGCATTTGAAGCCGGGGGGTGAAAACTTTTGGAATTTGAAGATCAGGGTAAATGTAACTTATTTTGCCTTCTTGGAAACATGCAAGTATCCTCTGTAGCTTCTGAAGGGCAGTCCAAATGAAAAAAAATATGATATTTATGCAAAATAAGAAAAATGTACACATCTTGTTCAAACGTTTACACACCTGGCACTTAATGCATGGTGTTTCCTACTGTAGCATCAGTGAGCATTTGAATCTACTGTAATAGTTGCATATACTGAGTCCCTCAGTTGTTCAAAGTGTAAAAAGATGGATCTCAAAATCATACAGTCATTGTTGGAAAGGGTTTAAATACATAAAAATGCTAAAAAACAAAACAAAACAAACAGTTGTGGATCATTCAGGTAATAACACAATATTAAGAATTAAGTGCATGTAAACTTTTAAACAGGGTAATTTTTATAAATTCAGCTATTATTTCTCTTGTTGACTACATGTAAACATCTTTTATGTGAAATATCTTATTCAGGTCAGCACTAAATAAAAAAAAACTCTTAAATCCTTCTTATTTTGGCAAAATATTTTTGCAGACATTTTGCAGATTTTGCAAGGTGTTTTGCAAGGTGTATGTAAACTTTTGACATCAACTGTAAATAATAATACATTTTTTCCAATATAAATTACTTTATTGTCCCTTCCAAATGAACAAATGTTAAGGACAAACTCTCAAACATATTGATATCATAGAGAGGTTCTAAAAATCTTTCTAAATGACAGTTCAGTTAAGCTACCTATCATGTTATCACGTTCATCCATGGAACATAAAAGAAAATATTTTTGTCTAGACAAAAACAGTTAAAACATTCCTAAAAATATCGTTATATAGTTTTGCTAAGTAAATGATGACAGAATGTTTATATTTGGCGGAGACACTGGCACAGACCAGGACTAAATCAGCATGAACCAGTCTAGATACCAGTATGGAAATACATACAGATCTAAGCTGGTTTGTTTATCATGAAATGACCTGATCATATTCCTGATGCCACAGTCCAAATGTGCCACATGCCAGTCTCCTCCCCTCATCCGACGGGCACAGCTGCAAATATCACAAGGATGTGATGAAAGTTGCATGTTCAGTCTCTTGTCCGATGAAATATTTAAAAGGAGAATCCTCTATTCTTTATTTCTTGTTTTTCCTTCCTATTCTTCACTCACGCCCATGCTCTCGCATTACAGGATGGAAACATTCGAGAAGGTCTCCGAGGGCCTCATCACATCTCTCTCTTTGTCTCCACATTGAATCTCAACTCTAATCAATATTCTACAGCCGTGGTCCTGGGGCTGGAATGAATACCCTGAGATCATTTCTTATGAGAGACCACAGGTGTCAGTTAAGCTTGTTCAGTCTCTCTCTGTCTATGCATATCTCAGCAGATGGCCGGTGCTATTTACCTGTAACTCCTTATTTGCACGCGGAAATTTTAAAGCAACAGGCTGTGGTCTGTTTGCTTTATATTTCAGTGCGGTTTAATCTCTTTTCTTCGTGGCTCAGGTTTCCCATTCCCAAAGTAGTCACCATATTAAATGGTGCTTTTAAAGTGGCATCCAAATCAACACTAAAAATGGAGAGCACTCTGATTTGGTCCACATTGACTTGCTAATGTGGCTGAGAGAGGAAGGGCACCAGGCACGGCACAGCAGATGGAAGACGGCAGCGGCAGGGGCCCCGCTGGGCTACAGAAACACAGGCGCAAGGGGTATGGGGCCGTGGAGGAGGGGATACAAGGGTTGTAGGAGGACTCGGAGCGACCCTAGGTTCAGGGTTCCTGCTGGCAGGCACTGCTTAAGACCGCAGGGGGTTAAGGTGGGAGTAGGACCTTGCCCCATGCTGAAGATGAGTGTGATATTGCGACCACCAGATCAATAGAAACCATGTTGAGAGAGAGGGAGGGCGCATGGCTACAGATGTGCCCTCGGGGTTTTGTTATTCAGGAGGGCCTGCTGGAGTTGTATAATATAATTGAGAAAAAGGGGTGACGTTCTCACAGTCCAGTGAAACAAAATTAGCGGAAAGTATCTGGAGCATTTTTTCTCTCTTCTTCACTGAACATTTATTATTTATGTATACTGAGCGCATACATTTTTATTTAGCTCCGATCAGTCAGCGTTTTTGTTTTCAGCAAGGCCAAATGCTGAAATGCAAAAGTTAAAATGTAGTAAATGGTTTCATTTGCTCGAGAATACATTCTGAGATGGTGAGATACTTCGGGGGACCAACAAATTGTGCTTGTAAACACACATCTTTTCGCCTGGAGGCCAGATTTGGAGCGCAGGCAAATTCAGACAGCTTTACGGCTCAATTTGTGATAGGTTATTGCCCAATAAATATGTTTTACAGCGTTGTGTTTTTCTGTTTGTGACCATTTATATGTTGTGTAGCTTATTAATCTGATACTTCTGATTCAAAGTGACAAGCCTTGTTGTAGTATGTCCTGTGGGATAATGGTATTAAAACGAAGACGGTTTTACAGGCCACACACATAAAATGTTAATTCAGGTTTTTTAATGGTTCTCTTTCGCTGACCATGTGTACACACTTATTTGTGTGTAAAACGTGAAATGTGTAAACATTTTCACAAAGAAATCATGATTCATCAGTAAGGTCGTATTTTAAATAAACTGTTTTCAAAACTGATTATAGAAATGTTTCACTCAAATCAGCATTTCAGCGATTTCTAAATGATTTCTGAAATCATGTTTCATGTTTGTTGAATTGAAAATAAGAATAATAAGAATGTTTTATGATTTTATTTCAGGTAACAAAAATGTTTTAATATTTTGTTTTGGAAGTTAAATGTGCAAGAATCTTTTTTGCACAAATAAATATGCAACCTTTTTTATTTATCTAATAAAAAGAAATCTGATATTCTTTTACTTTTGGCATGTGCTTTTTTAACAAGGCTTGTTTTAAGCATATAAATAACAGCATATATAATCTTTTTTTTTTTTTTTTTTAAATATTGTGAAATATTTCCTGCCGTAAGATTAAGTCTCTCATCAAAGTTCCATTTTAAAATAGTGGTTTTCTATTATAATTATATTTTAATATTATATATTATATTTTTATCAGCCGTTACTCCAGTTTTTAGTGTTGCATGATCTTTCATAAATCATTTTAATATGCTGATTTATTATTAATGTTGGAAACAGTTGTGCAGTCTGATTCTTTTTTCAGGATTTTGATAAATAAAAAGTTAAAAAGAACAGCATTTATTCAAAATAGAAATCTTTTGTAACAATACAAGTGTTTACTATGGCTTTGTGTCAATTTAACGCATGCTTGCTGAATAAAAGTATTTTTCTCAAACAGAGAGCAAAAGACAAAATGTATTGACCCCAAACTTTGAATGGTAATGTTGTTACAAAAGATTTCTATTTTATTTAAATGCTGTTCTTTTTAACGTTTTATTCATTATAGAATCCTGAAAAAAGTATGACAGAAAAAATAAAAATATTAAGCATCACAACTGTTTCCAACATTGATAAGAAATCAGCACATTAGAATGATTTCCAAAGGATCATTTGACACTGCAGACTGGAGTAATAATGCTGAAATTCAGCTTTGCATCACATGAATAAATTCTATTTTAAAGTATATTAAAATAGAAAACAACTATTTTAAATTGCAGTAATATTTTGCAATATTACAGTTTTTTCTGTACTTTTAATCAAATAAATGCAGCCTTGATAAGCAGAAAAGACTTCTTTAAAAAGCATTAAAACTATCTCAAACTTTTGAACGGCAGTGTAATTTATTTATGTCATGGCAAATCTATGAAGAGTTCAAATGCAAAACCAGCTAAAAACCACCTCGGTCAAAAATGATATAATGATACTGAGTGAATGCTTTTGACACCTATTATACGTCGATCAAATACTTTTACTTCAAACTCGCTAAATCCCAGCCTCAGCTCAATTAAAAGTGTCAGTACTTACGTAGAAACCTATTCATAGGAGCCTGATAAAAATACTCATTTTAAAGAAAAATGTCAGATGGATTTAGAGGCTTTTGCATCTGAACTCTTCATATATATTTGCAGTGAAATTCAAACTACAGATTCACTAGGCGTCACAACCAGAGCATGCTAGTTCATGCTAAGTGAAGAAAGTGGCAAAGCTAGGAGTGCTTTTGTTTCGTCCTCACTCTCCTGCCCGGCTTTGATAAAACACAGGCTTGATTCACTAAAAACAAGATGGAGAAAAATCGCTTGCTCCTAATTCCCCCTTCCACACTCCATCCAACCCCAGATGTGGGTTGACCCCGGTGCCTCCACCTGCACCAAATCTAAAATGAAGGCCATGCTGAACAAATACATCGATGTGCATTAAAGCAGTGCCTTAAATGCATCCTCTCTGTCTCTGAAGACCCCAACCTTATCATTTCCATCTCACCTGCCCTTTCTGCTTTGAACTGCTCAGTAGTCATATCAGCAGTTGTTCTCTGGTGAGCCGTCGATGAAGTCAACGACCATATATTGTTTAATTGACCTTGTCTTTAAGGGTTTTCTAGCTTTGGAAAGTCTTGTAGCATTGTTATAATAGTGGCCATAAGTCACACGGGAAACAGCACTGCCATAAAGGCTGCATAGGATAGAGGCTAAAACCTTGCAAATTGAGCATCATTTTTCTCCAAACAAACCCTATTTTCAGTCACCGGCTTGTCAATAACCTTCTGACAGCCTTTAAAATTTGTTGACCTTCCGAATCGGTGAACCGGCTATAATTTATTTGCATTAGAGCGCTGGTGACTGTCGGGACGCTGCTCGTGTTTGATCCTTCTGCCACACTGTAAAGAATGGGTCGTTCACATACAAGGCTGTCATGATTCCTGTGGGCCATAAGGTAAAAATATGGAAGGAGGAAAAAGAAAATCCAGGGAACGGCTATAAATTTTCAGCACGACAGCTTAGTTTGTATGAACTTGGCATTGATTAATCAAAATCTCCTGAGGCTGCTCTATAACTCAGGGATGCAGTTGTGCAGAGAGGATAAAACTGTTACACGGACCATCACAGACTCCTCAGCAGTCGCATCTTTGTCCAAAAACGCAACTGTACCCTGGTGATAAAGCAGCATATATGTCAAGGACCAGCATAAACCAGCAAAGGACCAGCTTAAACCTGCATCAAAACATACCTAACCAGCATCCCAGCATCAAAACATACCTACCAGCATATGCTGTTTTTTTCACCAGGGTAGACTGGCACTTCAGGCAGGATTTTGTGTTCCTGGAGAACTATGGTTTTATAGATATTTAACTTTTAACTTTGGCTTTATGATCAAAGATTTCATGTGAAGTCACTGTTCTTTGAAACTGTTTGTTCTGTGATAAATAAAATGTATGCACATTAAAGCTTGTTTCTCAAGGTCCAGGACTGGAGGAAGGATCTTTCCATGTTTTGTTGCATTCGATATTAACCTGTTACAAAAACAAACACATCTTTAACTGTTTAAAAAATGTGCTGGCACCAGCTGTCGAGGCTTACATAAAAATCCTTCCCAGCCAAAAAGTGTCCTGCCTTACAGCAAAACAGCCAGAGCTATTTTTGTTCGATTGTTTGTTTTGGGGGGAAAACATCAAAACATTTATCCAGCAGTTCACATCTACCCACTTGGGGGCACTTGTCCAGCTAGTTTAACAGTCACAACTGATGAAGACCATAGATGGGAAATATTTGTCTCCATTGTCCTCATGTGCATTTGGCTGATGAACAGGGCATCCTGTCTATAATTAGAGTCACCCCGTCCTGCTCCATTTCTGTCTGTCTGCTGGGTCAGAGGTCAGTGCTTATAATTATAGTCTAGAGGTCAGGGGCCAGTATAGGCTGAGATTGAGACTAAAACCTTCTGAAGGCCATTGTCTGTAGTAGAGGTACATAGATATGGCTGTTTGATAATGGCTGTGATCACTTGCTAAAATAATGAGTATATTACTTATATACAGTGCCTTGCGAAATAATCTTTTTTTAAACTCCTTTAAATGACTTTTTCCCCCACGTCAATCTACACTCGATAGACCATAATGATATAGGTCAAAACAGGTTTGTAACAACTTTGCAAATTTGTTAAAAATAAAAAACTGAAAGGATTTCATTGCATAAGTATTCATACCTTTTTCTGGGACTCTTAATAACGCATTCATATATCTTGTAGATGTTACTACACTTCAGGTGGAGTTAACCTGTGGCGAATTCATTTGAATCACTATGATTTGGAAAAGCACACGCCTCTCAGTAAACAGCAGGGGATTGTGTCAAGGCACAGATGTGGGAAAGAGAAAAAAATCTGCTGCATTGAAGAATCGCAGAAGCATGTAGCCTCCATTCTCCGTAATGGGAGAAGCTTGGAACAACTAGGACTCTTCCTAGAGCTGGCCACCTGGCCAAACTAAGCAATTGATGGAGAAGGGCCTTGATTAGACTGGTGACCAAGAAGATGATGGTTACTCTAATTGAGCTCCATGATCATATATGCAGATGGGAGAAACTTTCAGAAGGACAAACATCACTGCAACACTTCACCAATCTGGTCTTTATGGCGGTGTGCCCAAACTTAATACTCTCCTCATTGAAGATACGTGAAAACCAACTTGGACTTGGCAACAAAGCACCTAAAGGACTCTCAGATTGTGAGAAACAAGACTCTATGGTCTGATGAACCTCAATGTCAAGCATCCTGTTTGGAGAAAACCAGGCACTGCTCATCACCTGCCCAGCAGCATCCCAACAGTAAAGTGTAGTGGTAGTAGCCTCATGTGGGGCTGTTTTTCAGCGGTGGGACTGAGGGACTTGTCAGAGCAGAAAGAAAGCTTAACACAGCAAAATATTGAGATAGCCTTAATAAAAAACAGAGCATTCAGAACCTCAGACTGAGCATAAAGTTCACCTTTCAACAGGACAGTGTCTCTAAGCACACAGCAAGAGTGACTTATAGACAACTCTGGGCTTGAACCCAATCAAACATTTCTGGAGAAACCTGAAAATGTCTGCCAGCAGATAACTGTTAAATGCAGATGTACAAAACTTGTCACAGCACACATTAAAAGACTTGAGGCTGTATAGACCAATTTGGAGTAGACGTCACAGCTGCACGCATAGTGGTTGCAGAAAAACACTGGTAACAAGTGGAGGTAAACGGGTAAAATCCATGGAATAAGAGAAAAAAATATTTTTGTGCCTTTTGATGTCAAAATCGGAATGCAAATAATTTTTATAGGATAAAAAAGACGCCATTTGAAGCTAAACACGGATGTTTAAACGGACGTACTATGGATGAAAACTGCTATGATTACTCCACTTTTAAAGCATAAATTGGAAACAATAGGTGTACATAATATTCATATATGCTATTCATAGGGGATGTATTGTATCCCTACAGTTACAGCATGAAATATTATTTAAACCTACTACTATTAACATTTATTTATTTTATCTCACAATTCTGACTCTTTTTTTTCTTGTAAATGCAAGTTTATGTCTCCTAATTCGGACTTTATAACTCGATTTAACTGAAAAACAGTGAATTTGTCAGTTCTGCAGAAAAAAGGCCAGAACTCCTATTCTGAACCCAGGGGAAAAGAGAGAATGACGAGTTGTTTTCTCCTCATTAGAACTGTAATATATATTTTTGGAATTGTGAGAATAAAGTCAGAATTTAAAAATATAAAATTAAATTTACCTTTTTTCTTTCTTTTATTCCATGGCTCCATAGACTGCTTCTTGAACCGCCCACAAAAACATTACCCCTATTTCAGATATATAAGACTATCCCACTATTTAACGTTAATTTTGTTGAATAACAGTGTTTATCGTTGGGTGACAAGCTCTTGTAATATGCTGAGAATATTGAGAAAATGACATCTAATCAGTAAAATCTATTGTCTTTTAAAATCAAACTATTTTGTACCATATCCGTGTAACTCTCTAGTGGTAAAGGCCATCTTTCCTGGGTTTTCCTGCGCATTCCAGATGTTTACAAACAAATAATTGGTCTATAGATGCTTCAGCTAAGTACTGAGGTAAGGGTATGAATACTTA
>JAHKKF010499463.1:0-11211 GCA_019740295.1 Labeo calbasu | reverse complement strand
CATTCAGGAATAAGATCGCGTGGGTGTTTGAATGGACACCTTGATATTTTAAGGATTAATAGTGCAGCTCTAATGTAAACACTGCAAAATGTTTTGCATATATAAGATAGTCACGAGATCTCGCGAGATCCAACTGGTCCCACGAGATCTCGTCACATCCTTATTGAATGGGTATATTTGTAGCAATAGCCAAAAATACATTGGATGGGTCAAATGTATCGATTTTTCTTTTATGCCAAAAATCATTAGCATATTAAGTAAAGATCATGTTCCATGAAGATATTTTGTAAATTTTCTACCGTAAATATATAAAAACGTAATTTTTGATTAGTAATATGCATTGCTATGAACCTTTTTTTGGACAACTTTAAAGGCGATTTTCTCACTATTTAGATTTTTTTGGCGCCATCTGATTCCAAATTTTCAAATAGTTGTTTCTCGGCCAAATATTGTCCTATCCTGACAGTGGAAAGCTTATTTATTCAGCTTTCAGATGTTGTTAAAATCTTGATTTTGAGAAATTTACACTTATGACTGGTTTTGTGGTCCATGGTCACATATGGCAGTAGTCTGTTATAGATGTAATTTTTATAAAGTCCTACATCTTCAGAAAAACTTGTGTTTGTACTGCAGTCTCTGGCGGGCTTGAATAATTTTGATTGCAACTGTATGTATATAATTTTTTGGTCATTGCACTCAAAATTAACTCATGCCCATGCTGCTTCTGATTATTGTTATTATCACCTCTAGGTGGTGCTTTGCATTTCTGTTGATGTTTCGAAAGACTACAACCAGGTGGAGAGCGTCATAAAACAAGTATGTTTAGTCTGATTTGTATGTCAGCATATATTCTGGTTATTGTTTTGAAACGTTACCTGTTATTAATTATTTTATCAGATGAGATGAGGTTGCTGTGTGTTTGTGTTTGCTATACAGGCTCAAGAGAAGCTGGGTCCAGTGGACATGCTGGTGAATTGTGCTGGGACGTCTATATCTGCAAAGTTTGAGGAAGTTGAAGTGGACCGCTTCAAGGTAAGAAAACATATTATAGACACTTGGGTGGATACTTTTGAATTGCTAATAAAGTGCTGTGTCCTAAACTGCTCCATATGGTGCGCTATATCGGGTGTCGGCCATTTTGTAGTGATGTCCCACAATTATTTTGATTATACCCACAATTCAGTTTGATTTTGAGTGCACATCCCATGTACACTTGCTAAAGCATTATTTCCTGAAATTCTGACAAGATGGACTGACAAACTGGAAGAGAGAGTGCTCCAGAGAGCAGAAACACGCAAGTTTGAATGAAAGACCTTTTAACATTTATTTCATGGTTGTTGCCTCCATGCCAGAAATATCAGATCCAGAAATATTTAAAACCTGTTAACAAGAAGTCTTGTCTGGTACCCAAAACTGTGTTAACCATCTTCTATCAGCCAAGAAGTTGACTGAGAAAAGCCAGAGAAGAGCAGAAGCCGGAGATGAAGTAGTGTTATACCAAAGTGTTTCTCAACAACATCCCATAAACTTTGAATTTCTATAAACATTCCCTCTTGCTCTCATTCATGAAGACAAACAGCCTTTGAAACCCACACATCATAATACAATGGAAAGGTAATATAAAAACTATAATACAATATAAACGACTCTCTCTCTCCTTTGGCTTGCTCCTTTTTTTTTTATCAGGGGTCGCCACAGCAGAGTGATCCGCACAGCCGATTTGGCACGTTTTACGCCGAATGCCCTTCCTACAATATAAATGACTAAGTTAATGAAATTAGTATATACAGTCAAACCAAAATTAATTCAAACACCTTCAACATTTCTCACATTATCGCAGTTTATTTGCTGTAGTTTAGAAAATGGTAATAAATAGTAAAAAGGTCTCATTAGCTATTAAAGCAAAACATGGTCAGGTCAAAATGTCTGAATAATTTTTGGTCGCAATTTGTTATCAGTTTTACTGGTAGTCCGCTGTGTAAAGAATTTGTGGGTATAATATGTCACAGTTTACTTTATTTTGCTACCCTCACTTACATAAATGACCTATAGTGTCCTGCACACGCTACTAAAAAATATTTAAAAAAATTTTATCTGGTGTCTGAATAATTTTTGGTTCAACTGTAAATGGCTTAAATGATTATTAGAAATGATTACATGATTAAATGGAATAATAAAATGATTAAATGATACATTTCTATAAATTAGAAATAAATTTAGAGAAAGAAAAGAAAAAGTAAAACACAACACAAATGTGTGGTTGCTCTCTTGAAGCAAAACACACAGGTTGCATTTGAGGAGTTTTTATATATTTTTTATTAATCATTACTGGATTAAAACACTAAAATGTAGAAAGACAGTATTATATAGATTAATTAATTCAAATTATATGCCAAAATTAAAATATTTTTTTTGGAGCATCAACTTAACGTGTTTTATTAACAGCCAAGTGTATTACTAAATAATGATGATCTTTTGGTGGATAGTTTAGAAGTATTCACTGATCACCTGCATGTAACACATTAATTTTAATGTATTCATAACGGTTGCCTTAGGGTGCTATGCATCCATGTCATCTTTTATCTGAGATCAAAACGCTGCTCGGGAGAGACGGTAAAAATAATAAACGTATAGAATGATGTACACTAATAATTGTTTATTCTTGTTGGCAGTATTATTTATTTAATGATTATGAACACAAATTAAGTATTTATAGACCAAATTAATATTTATTTTATTATTATTCCATGGTCTATCAGAATACTAGATTCTGATTGGCTGGCAGGTATGCAGTAAAGCCATTTAATGCACAGGTAGTTCCAAGTCAGTTTAATCACCGTTCTATATTAATGTGCTGCTTTAACTGATGCACACAAACACACGCAGAGACAGAGAGAGAGAGAGAGGTCGGAGATCGCATTATGCTGCTTACATACATAAACTTGTTGTCAATGCTTCCCCGCAAATTTTATTAATAAAAATAGCATTGATATTAGATTGCTACATTATATTCCTCAGCAACGAGGTGGTAAAATCTCCATTTTTTTTAAATGGATTAGTTGTTTGTAGAGAGAGATGCGCAGACTCTCTCTTGATCGATAATTATTTGAAATAAATGCTATAATTCATTCAAATAAATGTGATCTTACCACACTATTTAATCTCTGTGTCTGATTTGAAGCAGGCAAAATGCAAGAGTTAACAAGCCGTAACTGCCGAAAATAACTGTAATTTTTACACATTCGGTCAAATATTGTTCTGCAAAAAAATAATACTAGTTTTACAATTTTAAACAAATTGTTGTTTTGGAAGTGGACTTCTCCTTTAACTTGTCTATAACTTGGCAAATGACCATGGAATAAGCAGGATAATCAACGGCTTGCCGTGCATTAAAGGATTTTAAATGCACTTCGCTTTGCGTCGAGCGGTTTTATGCCTTCACGTCGTGCATTTAAAATCCTTTAATGCGCAGGAAACCGTTAGTTATCCCTTATATATACTATTTGAAACCAGAAAGCGGGCCTAGAGGTATTTTTTCTTACTATATAAGTTAATAAGTGTTACTTTTTACTAAATACATGTATGATAAAAGTACGTAAGTGATCAAGCTGTTTCTGCGATGCAAAATGTACACATCGCTAATTTTAATTTTGTTTACTCCTTGCTAATATAGTGCGCTCAACTGCAATACTCTATATTGGAATAGGTGAATGAGTAAAGAAATGAATGAGTGAGCAATTTTGGACACAGCACAGGTCTTTTTTGTAGTAGATTTCAGGTTACAGGCTGGTGAGATTGATCAAGGTTAGACGTAAACTCAGGAAAGTGGATCTCAATTGTGTGCTCTCTTTTAACAGAAAATGATGGAGGTGAACTATCTGGGCAGCGTTTACCCCACCCGGGCAGTGATCACTACTATGAAGGAAAGGCGGATGGGACGCATCATGTTTGTGTCATCACAGGCAGGCCAGATCGGCCTCTTTGGCTACACGGCCTACTCACCGTCCAAATTCGCCTTGCGTGGTCTGGCTGAGGCCTTGCAGATGGAGGTGTGTGCACTCATGATGCTCGCTCAGTATCTACCACATGGCAGTTCGTTGAAACTTTGATTTCAATTTAGCTTCTGATCTTTCTTAGATGAAGCCCTATAATATCTACGTGACTGTGGCGTATCCTCCAGACACTGACACTCCAGGTTTTGCAGAAGAGAATAAGACCAAGGTGAGATAATAGACTTTTTTTTTTTAACTTTTTTCCTTAATAGAATTAGTCTCTGAATATTAAATACCTGAAATATTAGAATAGAACATTAATATTAATAGATTATTTAAACGTGAGGGATTTCTAATAATGCAGGTCTGTGCTCTGTTGAATGCTAATATTGGGTGGCTTTTTGTCCGTGCAAAAAGCAATAATGGGTAAAACATTGAACTAATACTTTATTTTAAGGACCAGTTCTCACTGTTAACTAGTTGGTTATTAGTGTGCACATTACTAGCATACTGGCTGTTTATTAGTACTTATAAAGCACATATTAATGCCTTATTCTGCATAACTATATTTTAGATCCCCTAATCCGACCTTGTTAATAAGCAGCAGATTAGGAGTTTATTGAAGGAAAACTCCTATTTAACAGTTAGTTAATAGTGAGAATTGATCTCTAAACTAAAGTGTAACCAACATTTTTTGTCCTGCCTGTGTTTTATTTTTCTGGTTTTGACTTTCTCTTTGGCAGCCTCTGGAGACTAAGTTAATTTCAGAAACGTCTGGAGTCTGTCAGCCTGAGCAAGTAGCAAAAATTGTGGTGAAGGATGCAGTGGTAAGTATGGATTGGTTTCATCCAACAATAGTCGACTAGTCAGCTTTTAGCTTTTAATAATGTGCCTTTATACCCCTGTCTTGTTTTTCACTCTGTCCAGCCGTCCTTTAAACTAATTCAGCCAAAATGTAAATGCTGATCATTTCCTCACCCTCATGTTGGTCTTAATTTGTAGGACCTACCTTCCTTCTCCATGTGAAACACAAAAGATATTTTGAGAAATATTTCTATATATATTTGTTAGGGCTGGGTTTTGACACAAATTTCACGTTTCGATCCGATCCGATTTCGGATCCGAAATTTCCGCATACGCATATGATCGGAACTCCACACATCGCCCGCACTACTCTCGGAATTGGAATTGAATGACTTCCGGTCTGTCGCTTGTCGTTTGTCGAAGATAGTGGAAAGGCGGCTTCTGGAAGGACACGATTAGTTCACGTGTGCTACGCGCCGACGCGTCTGTTGATTGAAGCTCTCAAGCAATCTGCCACTCCATATTAAACATTTATTGTTAGATTACTGCAATACAATGGACAGAATTTGAAATCTGAGACTTTGTTTCAAATTGGATGTTCCATCCATTAACTGAAAACAGGCTAGACTAATCGATTCTGGGGATTTAAGAATTGATATTGTTTCGTAAAAATGAGAATCAAATAATATCAAGATATCAATATTTCGCCCTAATATTTGTATATAATGGTCTTCAAAGTATCTTAATTTTGGGTAAATTATACCTTCATCTCCAGTTGGTAACAGGACAAGCTGACACACAACTATCTGCTCCTTAGTTGATTTAATTTAATTATTTTTTTTTTTTTTTTTTTTTATATATTTCTTGAATTAGAGTCAAAAGATTTAATATGCATAATTTCATATAATATAAAATATAATACTATAAGAGCTATTGTTCTCTCAAATATCCTGTTTCTGTTCACTCACAGCAGGGAAATTTCACCAGCTCATTTGGACCCGATGGCTACATGCTGTCAGCGCTGACCTGTGGGATGTCACCTGTTACCTCCATCACTGAGGGGCTGCAGCAGGTACGGCCCATTATCACAAAACACTAAGAGTCTGAATCTAGTGCAACAGTGTCATCATGTTTAACTCACTGACAATACCCTAGGAGACGGAAATGGATGACTCCTCCCTTTCTGTGTAATTATTTCTGCATCATGTGCCTTTCATCATCCTGCTTAGTCTTTGTATCTTAGTAACATCATGTTTGCATTCAGCTTTCGTAGGGCTATTTGAGTCAATCACAGTCTTAGATATTCCCTTTGAAGATTTTAATGAGCCTCTTGACTTTTGCCCAGCTTTTTCCTGACTCAAAACTCTCTAAAAGCTGAGGAATAAACCTGTGAGATCAGCCAGATGGCATTTTTTTGCTCTTCCTTTTTTATGAATTCCTTTGAAGAATAGAAGATATCCACCTTTTTTTCCCCTGTGTGAGTGGGTGAGCGGCCATTTGTAAATTTTATAGGCCTGGCTTCTGGTCTCATCTGCATTTAGCTATTTTTAGCTGTACAAAACAGCTCGTTTTGCTGCTTGATATTGCAAATTGGTGTGTTTTAATTATTATCTTAATTATGAACACACTGGTTTGTAGTGCAAACAGTTTTACCGTTACGGCACGTTGTTATTCTTCTCGTTATTTCCCTATAGCGGATAATGAACCGGAAGTCTCGCCCATAGGCTTATTTCTGCGTTGAAGAAAAAGGTGGTTAGTCACAGTAGATTTTAAAGAAAATTCAAATCAGCAGATTGTTTTAATATTTGGGCTAATTTAATTATACGTTTTCCCTACGAATAACAATGTAGTACCAATATAGTACCATTTATGTGAAGTTCATATTTTATCCAAGAATTTTTGAAGAAAGTCTGCAGATTCAGTCTCTGGCTCGATTATTAGTAGTATCGCAGTGTTAAAGCTTTTATTACTTCTATTCCCATTCCTTGTCTTGTTGACAAAATTATGTAGTTTCTAAATCAGTCCAGCTGTTTGATGTCATGGCAACTACCCAGTCTGGATTCTGTGTAATCATAACCTAATAAATGTACAAAATCTCTTTTTTTAAAAATAGCTGAGACAGATGGATAGATTGGTGGGTTGGTTGGAGAGCGGGATAGATAGATAGATGGATAAATAGATGGATAGATGGTTGGAATATACAAGTATAGATGGATAGATAGAATATATAGGTATGGACAGATACAGTTAAAGTCAAAGGTTTACATACACCTTGCAGAATCTGCAAAATGTTCATTATTTTACCAAAATAAGAGGGGTCATACAAAATGCATGCTATTTTTAATTTAGTACAGACCTGAATAAGGTATTTCACATAAAAGACATTTACATATAGCCCACAAGAGAAAATAATAGTTGAATTTATAAAAATGACCACAGTTTACATACACTTGATTCTTAATACTGTGTTGTTACCTGAATGATTCACAACTGTGTTTTTTTGTTTAGTGATAGTTGTTCAAGAGTCCCTTGTTTGTCCTGAACAGTTAAACTGCCCGCTGTTCTTCAGAAAAATCCTTCTCATTCCACAAATTCTTTGGTTTTTCAGCATTTTTGTGCATTTGAACCCATTCCAACACTGAGGACAATTGAGGGACTCATATGCAACTATTACAGAAGGTTCAAATGCTCACTGATGCTCCAGAAGGAAAAACAATGCATTAAGAGCTGGGGGGTGAAAACTTTTGAACAGAATGAAGATGTTTACATTTTTCTTATTTTGCATAAATATTATATATATATATTTCTTTCATTTAGTACTGTCCTTCAGAAGCTACAGAAGATACTTACATCTTTCCCAGAAGAGAAAATAAGTTAAATTTACCCTGATCGTCAAATTCAAAAAGTTTTCACCCCCCGGCTTTTAATGCATTGTGTTTCATTCTCAAACATCAGTGAGCGTATGAACCTTCTGTAATAGTTGCATGTGAGTCCCTCAGTTGTCCTCAGTGTCAAAAGATGGATCTAAAAATCATACAGTTTTTGTTGGATACACAAAAATGCTGAAAAAACAAAGAATTTGTGGGACCTGAAGGATTTTCTGAAGTGCAGTGGCAGTTTAACTGTTCAGGACAAACAAGGGACTCATAAACAACTATCACTAAACAACAACAACAAAAAAACACAGCTGTGGATCATTCAGGTAACAACACAGTATTATGAATCAAGAGTATATAATCTTTTGAACAGGGGCATTTTTATAAATTAAAATAACTATTCGTTTCTTTTGTGGACTATATGTAAACGTCTTTTATGTGAAATATCTTATTCAGGTCAGTACTAAATCAAAAATAACATGGAGTTTGTATGATCCCTCTTATTTTGGAAATATAATTAACATTTTGCAGACTCTGCAAGGTGTATGTAAACTTTTGACCTCAGCTGTAGATAAAAGAGATAAAGACAGATGTGTTATGTGTTAAAATGGTCATATTATCTCACTCTGTCCAGATTGTGACGATGGGTCTGTTCCGCACCATCGCTCTCTTCTACCTGGGCAGCTTCGACAGCATCGTCCGCCGCTGCATGATCCAGAGAGAACAATCCAAAGCAGCAGACAAGAGGGAGTAGCACCAGCATTCCCACCTCCATCAGCACCACTACATTCACACACACACACACACACACACACATCACAGCACGCACCCCCCCGGCAGACGTGTTTAAATGCGTAGAAGAGGTCTACACTGACAAAACACTGTTTCTGCTGTTGTTTTTTTCAGTAGACCTGTAATAGGTGTCCAATCTTTCATGATGTCTTTCAGGACCCCGATCATTCCAGTGCATGCTGCATCAATATTTCAAGCTCTTTAAAAAAACAAAAAACAACTTTATTTGCATCTAAATGATTTACTCTTTGGCTCTCACTGCCTCTAGTACATTGTTTCAGAAGGTTTGTGGTCGTTCTCTAAACCACACACACACACACACACTACTAGTTCTTGTTCTAGCCGGTTGGCGTAATGTTATTTCAACACTAGAATTAATTTCAGTCAACTTTTATTTATATTGAGATATGCCGTATAGGTAAAAAAAAAATCTGTATAGGTGAAGAACAACTTCACTTCCTTATGTTACAATGAGATGAAGAACTAATGTTCTTCTGACTGGTCTGTGATGTTTGTAGTCAAGCACTGTATCTTCCTGCTTTTAGATTTCATAGTTTTAAGGTACGGACACAGGACGTCTGTGTTCTCGGATGAAACAGCCTGAGTCTGCCACTCTGCCTTATCTTCTTTGCTCTGTGTGGGGTTTTCTGAAGGAAATGTTTACCTTGTAAATGTGCGTGCGCGTGTGTGTATGTATATTTGTCTGCTTGTACGCATGCGTTTAGGTGACCTCAGGGGCTTTTAAGAGTTCACTGAACTGAAGGATGGGTCAGGATAAGCCATTGTGGTGGTAAAGGCTCGCTGGCTCGAGTCACTGCACCTCTCTGCCAACAGGTGGAGCTGGAGATCCAAACGGATCAGGTGCAACCAGAGCGAAAGAGCTGATCTATCTGAATAATCATAGTCGGATAGTTAGACGTCCACAACCCCAGTACTCTGTAGTATTGAAGGTGAATAAATGCAGGTGCATTGATTGTTCACGCAGGCATTTCAAATACTGTAGATGTTGTGAAGCTTGATCAGATTTGTACACCAAAACAAGCAATATGGCTTCCACAAAGTGAAGTGAATTTCCTCGTGCTCTGCTCTGTCGTAACGTCAAATGGATGGGTCCAGCATATAAACTGTGTTTTCTGATTTAGGCCTTCCAAACTCGCCCCTTGTCCTTGTTGCAAGTCGTACCTTACTGACAACACAATAGCTAGAGAGAAAATGACACTTACTCATGCTGTTGTAATATTTGCCTTCCTCACTGTCATAAGTAATCACATGTGATGTGATCACACCCAAAGTGGATGTTTATGAGAAGTCTGTCTCTTAAATGCCTGAATGCACAGAAAAATGTCAATTTAAAGGGATAGTTTACTCAAAAATGAACATTCTGTTATTGTTTACTCACGCTAATGTTCTTCCAAGCCTGTAGGACTTTCTGTTCCGTAGAACACAAAAGGAGAACTTTAGAGAAATGTTCGTGCTGCTCCTTTCCTTAGAGTAAAAGTGAAGGAGGACTTCAAATCTGCAAAAAGAACCGTAAAAGTGATCCATATGAGATGCATTTGTGGGAGAAACAGAGAAATTTAATCCCCTTGAATATATTGTACATGAGATTTGAGAGTTATAGCATAGAAACAGTTTGTTGTCAGTGATTAATGATTTTGAATTTGGCTTAATATGGCTTCAAGACTTTCAAGACTAAAATTGAGGTCAAAAGTTTACATACACCTTGCAGAATCTGCAAAATGTTAATTATTTTACTAAATAAGAGGGGTCATATAAAATGTGTATTATTTTTTTTTTATTTAGTACTGACTGGAATAAGATATTTCACATAAAAGACATTTACATATAGTCTAAAAGAGAAAGTAATAGTTGAATTTATAAAAACGACCTTTTTCGAAAGTGTACATATGCTTGATTCTTAATGCTGTGTTGTTACTTGAATGATCCATAGCTGTTTTTTGACCTTCAGGTCCCACAAATTCTTTGGTTTTTCAGCATTTTTGTGTATTTGAACCCTTTCCAACAATGACTGTATGACGTTGAGATCTTTTCACACTGACGACTGAGGGACTCATATGCAACTATTAAACAAAGTTCAAACGCTCACTGATGCTCCAGAAAGAAAAATGATGCGTTAAGAACCGGAGGGGTGAAAACTTTTAGAATTTGAAGATCAGGGTGAATTGAACTTATTTTGTCTTTTGGGAAACATGTAAATATCATCTGTAGGGCAGTACTAAATGGAAAAAAATATAATATTTAGGCAAAATAAGAAAAATGTCCACATCTCCATTCTGTTCAAAAGTTTTCACCCTCTGGCTCTTAATGCATTGTGTTTCCCTCTGAAGCATCAGGGAGTGTTTGAACCTTCTGTAATAGTTGCATATGAGTCCCTCAGTTTTCCTCAGTGTGAAAAGATGGATCTCAAAATCATACAGTCAGTGTTGGAAAGGGTTCAAATAAACCCTTTTGAATTTGTGGCAACTGAAGGATTTTTTTGAAGAACAACAGGCAGTTTAAGTGTTCAGGACAAACAAGGGACTCATGAACAACTATCACTAAACAGCTGTGGATCATTCAGGTAACAACACAGTATTAAGAATCAAGCATATGTAAACTTAAACAGGGTCATTTCTTATAAATTCAACCATTATTTTCTCTTGTGGACTATATGTAAATGTCTTTTATGTGAAATATCTTATTCAGGTCAGTACTAAATAAAAAATAACATGCATTTTGTATGATCC
>JAHKKF010499458.1:0-13550 GCA_019740295.1 Labeo calbasu | reverse complement strand
ATGTCCACCAGGGTTATTAATTTTAACTAAAAGTAAAACTATTAAAAACATTTTTAAATTAAAAATGATAATTATATATACACATACACACACATATAAATATCTATCTATCTATCTATCTATCTATCTCTCTATATATATATAATTATTCTCTACTGAAAAAAGTAATAAAATCATTATTTTTTGCTTGTTTGTTTGTTAAAATTAGGATCCATTAGATTTGGCTGCCTAAAATTCAACCAAAAAATTACTGCATTTGAATTTAATTTAATAAAAAAAAAAGTAACAAAAACAGCATTATTTTAATTATGAAAATAACATCAAAATGGAAAAAGCTCATAAAAGCACTTCATTTTGTTTATGCAAAATAAATTGTCAAATTTCTTTGTCTTTGGGGTGAAATATTGCGTAACGATTTTTGTGAGATTCACCCTTTTTTTTCTAGCTTCACAAAGCTGAAACTTTTCATATGTACACCAGGGCTATTATCATTAACCAAAAGTAAACTATTTAAAAAAATGTAATTAAAAAAAAAAGAAAAGAAAAGCTCTATTAGTTGAAAAGAATAAACAAAAAACAGAAATTATGCCTAGGCAACTAAATGAAATAAGTGTAAACTGAAGCACTAAAATTACTAACTGTAAATAAATAAAAACTACTAAATAAATCAAACCTGCATATTAAAAAAGCACAAGCTGTTGAATGGCAGATAAACACTCTCTTACTGATTTCGCAGTGAGATTCAGGAAGGCACAGGACTGGGATTGAGAATCTGGCATGATGGATGACAACAGGAAGAGGCAGATAGAAAGACAGAGACATAGAGACAGAGGGTTGAAACTGACAAGTGTTTGTGGGACATTGAAAAAGAAGCAGACACCAAGAAGACAAGCAAAGATGAGAAAGGATGGGTCGGGACGAGAATGCAAAAACGAACAAGACCCAAGTAGAAGGAAGCCAGCGACACAGCGAGCGAGAGAGAGAGAACGAGCGAGAGAGGAGTCCAGGAAGACAGCGAGAACAGGCGTCAGGCTTCTGGGTAATCTGCGTTATGAAGAGAGACAGCGCAGACAGCAGAATCAATGGACCTGTCTGTGTAAGAGAGAATGGAGCCCTGGTTCTCTGCCTAGCTAGCCCCAGTCGTCCTGGAGCTCAGTAAACCAGACAGAGCACGCAAACTCATCTCCTCCCCGAGACCAGGGCTACTCACAGGGGGCATCAGAGGGTGGAGAGGAGGTCCCACAGAACAGTAAATCAGCCAGAGCTGTCGCTAACGCTTAGCACGGCAATATGTTCCAATACATCCCAGTCAAGGGCACGGAGGCGAGCTGACCCGTTGAAGCGGGGTGGAAAAAGAGAGAGCTTTGACGAACTGGAGCAATTGAACCTGGAGAGGAAAAAAATGCAAGAATAAGAATCACAGTGCAAGAGGGTGAGTGAACGTTGGTAAAGGAGAAAATGAGGCAAAATGGAGGAGGATTCCCAGAATTCTCAATATCGCAGCAGCAGCGCAACTATTATGGCACAAATGGGAAACACTTGTGGCGTTTTTAAAGCATTAGAGGCATTATAAACTCTAAAAACTAAAACTAAAAATAAACTATATTATATAATATAACGAACTTACAGACTAGTTTAAACACTTTGAATGTAGTCCAAACAAAGCAACATCAGTGTGATCAGTTGACCTGTATGAATAATAGCTAATGGCTTTAAACCCTTTTTTTCTTTTGGCTTAATACCCTTCTTTTCCTAAGAAGAAGAGTAATTATGATTAAACAGAACACAGTACAAGTTCAATATTAGAAAAATACATACAGTTTTGTTATAATCAATGCTTTTTTCCCCAGATTTTTTTTTCTTTTCATTTTTATTTATTTATTTACTGAATTAGCACAATAATATTTAATCAGTCGTTTGTAAGTATCTACACTACCAGGTTTTTAATATAAAGATTTTTTTTTTTTTTTTTTTTTTTTAATAATTGAACTTCTATTTAGCTGGGATAAATCAAATTGATCAAAAGTGACAGTAAATAAATTTATAATGTTTTTCCTTTTTTTCCTAAGAAGAAGAGTGATTTCAATTAAACAGTTCGATTAAAAGTTCAATACTAGAACAAATTTATTATTTGTTTTTGTTTTTTTTTTATTTTGATTTATTTATTTATATACCTATTTATTTATTTAAAATGTATTTATTTATCGATTTATTTTATTTATTGTTTTTTTTAATGAGCACAAGAATATTTAATCAATCATTTGTAAGTACTACCATTTTTAGATATTAAGATCTTTTGTTTTATTTTTTAAAGAAATAAACTTTTATTTGGCAGGGATGAATCAAACTGATCAAAAGTGACAGTAAATAAATGTAATGTTTTTCCTTTTTTTCCTAAGAAGAAGAGTAATTTCGATTAAACAGCACTTGTTGCAAGTTCAGTACTAGAAAAACACAGACTTTTTTGTTATAATCAATGCTTTTTTCCTTTTTTTTCCCTCATTTTTTTTCATTTTCATTTTATTTATTTATTTATTTAAAATGTATTCATTAATTTTATTAATTTATTTATTTCATTTTATTTATTTCTTTTTGCATGAGTACAATAATATTTAATCAATCATTTATAATTGATCAAAAGTGACAGTAAATAAATTTATAATGTTGCAAAAGATTTCTACAAATAATTTTCTAACAAATAATTTTGTTTTGAACTTTCTATACATCAAAGAACCTTGAAAAAGAAAAAGCTGTCACAATTTCCACAAAAATATTAAGCAGCACAACCGTTTTCAGCATTGATTGATTGAAATTGTTTTTAGCATATTTTAGCATGTTTTTTTTTTTTTAATCTGACACTAAAGACTAGAGAATCGATGCTGTAACATTTGCTTTGCCATTAAAGTAATAAATTATATTTTAAAACATTTTAAATTGGAAAATAATTAGGTAACACTTTATTTTAAAGTGTTCTTGTTACAAGTTACATGTACTTACTATTGTAACAACAATTAATTATGCATAATTACATGCAAGTAACTTTAAACCAAACCCTAATCCTAACCCTAACCATATAGTAAGTACATGTAGTTAATTACTAAATGTATAACTACACTGGGATACCTTAAAATAAAGTATAACCAGTAATTATTTTAAATTGCAATATTTCACAATATAACTTTTTTAGATCAAATAAATGCAGTCTTCTTTCAAAATTAAAAATTTAAAAAATGTAAAAAAAATCTTACTGACTCCAAACTTTTGAAGTTTAGTGTATCTACAAGCTGATTCACAGTCAGGAATCAAGACCTTTAGTCGTTAACCATCTGAAATTGATGCATCAATACGAATACAAAGTGATTCTCCAATACTATGTCCGATTCTTTCTTGAATCAGTTCTAAGCTTTTCTACAGCAGCTGGCATTGCATGCTTTAGAAACAATCATACTCTGCTTGCTTACAATTCCTTAAACACACTTGAACCTAAAATAATCATTCATAAAGTTTGAAAAGGTTAAAGATTGTGGGGTTAACAGCTAGATTAGAGCCGCATCTGCTGTTAAGAAACTAAGTTCAGAATCGATTCCAGAAAGAATCGCAATGCATTTGGAAAAATTCAGATTTTAAAAAACTGATTTATCATCACAGCCCTAATAAACACTGTAATCGAAGTGCCATATACAGTACATCCTGAAAAATACACATTGTAATGTAGTACAGTGTAACTTGCTTAAAATATGACTCTCATGCACAGCTAACAGAAAAAAACTAAGTACACTGTATCCTGTTGATCACGGGAGCTCTTATTAGGCCATCTACTATAGTTATTAACACAACTGGAGTCTTCATTTTAAACACTTTTAAACATTTTTCAAAAGTTAGCTTCTCTCTCTGCCCATCAGAATGTTTTAAAGAATGTTCTCCCTTTGCAAGCTCAAAGTATTTCAGATTCAAAAACAATATGCGTGTTAAAAACAGAATTATACAAAATGGAGACGATGAAAGTTGACAAAGGCAATATGTATCACTATGTTTTATTCCATAAGGGGAGCAACTTGTAAGCCAACAACCTGCGGCGCCGAGAAGTCATTCAGGAGGGCCGACCGAACCGTCCTCTGTAGCATATAGTACACCAGCTAATTCTCACTCTTCTTCTCAAATCACCCGTCTTCATCTGTCACCGATTCAAATGTGTCAACGGAATCATCGAGAGCCGATTCAGTTCTCTAATTGGACACAGGAGAGGAACGCCTTTGTGCCAGAGCTTAACACTTCAAACTTAACACCTAAAGCGTTTCCTCTCTCACACACGCATAAAACACCCCAATGTATTTCATACCTAAGCCCTGTGCCCAGCTCTCTCCTCAAACATATTGGAATAATTTCTAAACCCTCTGGTGGGAGAGAGATTGTGAAAAGTGGATTGCTCAGCTGTGTTAGGTGGATGTGTGACATTTTATATAAGCAGAAAGAATATGCTATGAGTGGAAATGAGACAGAAATAGATGAATGTGCCTGTGGAGAACGGTGGGTACAGCATGTACGTCTGTGTTGACATGCCGTATGTATGCTAAACTCAATCTATACTGCCACTAAAGCCCAAAAGAAAACACAAACGCCCAAATGACTTGCGCACTCACAAATCATAAAGCTGTTGAATCTGTGTGGCTTAGAGGCAAAGCAAAGAGGTCAACATTGAAGCATCCTGACATGCCCAAACTATCCACATGCACGCGGTCTTTAAGCTCTCTAAGAGCAAGAGACAAACAGCAAGGAGAAAAAAAGTGGTAGCGAAATCCCACCACCCTTGTTAATAAAGCCCCAGAGCTCTGAATATGTATGAATTATGTATATGTGTCTTCAGGCATGTCTTACTTCACAACTCATAAACACACACTCACACATAGAGAAACCCACTCACATATCTAAGATAAGTCAAGTGTCTCTGGAGCCTCCGCTAAGTGCAAGAATATGTTCTGCTGTTCATCTGATTAATCCAAAATAACTTCATAAATTGGTCATATGCTCGTACACACACAAACACTCACTGTAGGCTGGGTATTTACATTTTCTTTTATGTTCCTGGCAACAAATCACCAGAAAACGCAATACGAAACTGAGTTTAGTTCCAGTACTAACAAGTGCTAACAAGAACACTTTGCTAATGTATTTGCAGTGTTAAAAATGTTTATTCCAGTAGAAATGGTCAAGGATAAAATGTAGTTTTCATGTAAGAATTAAAAAAAAAAAAGAAAACATTTCAGAACAAATTTCTTTGGATCTAATCTGATTGGATGAGCCAAGTTTGAAGCCACTTTTGTTGTGAACACACACCTGTGACTTTACATCAATAATTCTGTTTTTCAGTGCCAAATATTTGTTTCATCAAATGATCTTTGATAGTTACACCGCTTGGCAACTGTACACAGCCACAGTTACAGTAGGTGCATGGACTGTATTGGCAGAAGAATTGTTTATTTATCATTATTAATGAATGTAATTATTTATTGAACATTGGTGTCTTTTATCATTTTGCCATTGGCACTGTTTAAAAAATGTTCTGGGTTCAGTACTAATTAAGCTTTTGATTTGTGCCTCAGTAAAACAAAAACAGGGAAAATGCATACGTACATAATGAAAGTCTATGAGACACTGGAGTAACATACGCATTGTTTTTAAAAATAAAACATTATTAACACTAACATTATTAAACAATGTGTGTTAACATTAGACAAGTAAGACAAAATGGCTTGTCCGTACGAAGTTTAATCCGATCTTTTAACTCCTGTTCAACTAAATCAATAAAAGGTGTGACTTCGAAATGTGGAATGTGACTTTGAAACCTGGAAATATGAAAATTCAGCTTTATTACAGGAATAAAGTACATTTTAAAATACATTAAAACACAAAAGTAATTTCATAATACTTCAAAATATTACTGTTTTTAATGCCAAGTTCTGTTATGAAACTCTAGATGGTGCAGGCTAATGACATTCACAGCATTAAAGTACTTTGCACAGGCTGATTGGTTCATGTTGCATACGCAGCCAGAGAGCTTGCTCCGAAATTCCTCTGAAACCCTCCACCTCCCCATCTCCACCTGTATAGATCTGCTATGGGTTATTATTATATATGCTATTTGTGCAGCAGCAGCATGTCTTAAAATACTTAAAGCATCAGATCAGCATATTGTACTGGCAGTAGCAAGTTCCTGTACTTGCTTTGCAGCAGCAATTCAGCAATGTACCAGATTTATTCCCCCAAGTACAAAAACATTAACATTGTAATATGCATTACCATAAATAAAGCCTTAGTCAGAACCGTGAGTTGCACATTTCTTCTTTTAAACTGTCCAGATGCCTCACCCCAGACTTCCATTGTAAGTAAAATAAAGGAATAATCCACCACAAATTAAATTTCTGTCATTATTTACTCAATTTCATGTCAAATAAAACACAAAAGGAGAATTCTGAAGAATCTTCACATAGACCATTTCTATATAAGAACAAGCAACAGACTCTGGGAAAAAAGTTCACACTTTTAAGAGCTCTCCAAAAAGAATCGTTGACTATAGTCACTGGTAAAACATGTACTGCAAGATATAGCAATAGAAAATAGTGATAGATGCTATTTATACTATGTTCCAGTAAGGAGGCATCTGAATAATCTGAATTAATCTAAATTATAATTTGCACTTAATACATTATTACTGCATACTGTTATATAATGTACTACAGTACTGAGGTGCAGATAATTGCCACCATTTGCAATAAGTAGCATAAATAGAAGAAACCCCTGCTATTTTAACATAGTGTAAATGCAATCTATAGCTATTTGCACTTAGTGTTAATAGAATCCATTACTATTTGCACTTAATGTAAATAGTATCTATTGCTATCTGCACTTAGTGTAAATAGCCTTTATAGCTATTTACACTTAGTGCAAATATTTATTAAATGGATTCCACTTTGGCACAATAAAGCCCTCCCTACACCTAGCCCTAACCCTAACCGATAAACACAACTTAGGCTCATTGGAAATACATGACTCTATATACATTTCTGCAAACCTGAAAAAACGTACCTATATGTACGAATTACTGCAGGTTCCAGTTAAAATGAATGCTAGAGGCAGTAAAACTTTTATTCCTTTTCACACATAGTATGATTTACACAGAGTTTTGATTAATAAAGCCTAATTGTCAGATGATTACTACTGCTGAATATTATATTATGGTTTTAAAACAATTTTAACATCCTGCGCGATTTGACAATTGATACTTTTGAATATTGTTGTTACACATAAAGCTTCATATACATGAGTTTTCTAACGCAGTCAGTTTCTTTGGTAGCTCACGTGAGACGGCACTGCACTTGGGTGATAAAGAGCTCCGGTTCGAACCCCGTGAAACTACAGTTCGACAAAAC
Organism: Labeo calbasu; assembly: GCA_019740295.1. Taxonomy (NCBI): domain Eukaryota; kingdom Metazoa; phylum Chordata; class Actinopteri; order Cypriniformes; family Cyprinidae; genus Labeo; species Labeo calbasu. The sequence goes on along the minus strand of JAHKKF010499458.1, from coordinate 6,123 downwards.
AACTCAGATCTGAATGAGGAAGTAAAAATAGCACGGCTGCATCACAAAATGCATTTTTAAATCAGTTTTGCATTTGTTAACACTATCGGTTAGGTTTGGGTTTGGCGTAGGGGATATTTACAATAAGACACAGCATTAACCTTTAGCGACACACCCCGGATATTTGAATTCTGAACAGCTGCAATACATTCCTCAAGCAGCATAATAAAAATGCAGCAATACGTGCCTGTACCAACGTAATAAAAACATGCCAAGGTCACTTGCGTGTGTTTTAGCGCCACTCTCTGGACATTTCACTTTGAAACTGCCGTGAAACGTCCAGTAAGGTACGTAATTACGGTGTTGCAGAAATGTATGTAGAGGCACGTATTTCTAATGAGCCTGGGTTTGACAAACATCCGCGAGGTACGTTATTTTCCACTTTTCGATTATTTCCTTCATTTTTATTGGAACTAAATGTCTTTCCGGTTCAATATGTTATGTGAAAAGGGAGAGAGTTTGGCAAAAGACGGATTCGAACTCAGGTCTATCACGTCAAAAAATGACTGCTATGCGCTATACTTCCTACACCACTGAAGCTGCTACTTAATGGGTGTCTTTTACAATGTTGTCTAATCCTACCATACCTTGGGGGACAGGTTAGTGTAAATAGTAGGGATGCAACAATACAGTTAGTCCATGGTTCAATACGTACGTCGGTTTTTAACCACAGTTTTCGGTTCAGTTCGGTTCTGATAGGTTGCCACATCAGTGTTTTTTTTTTTTTTTTTTTGCATCTAATTAACAACAAAATACTCCTGTAAACCTCTGTACATGGATGGGTTATTATATGTCTGCTTAATATTTCTTTTGAGAGAGGTATTATTTTTCCAATTTTTACACAAAATAGGATGGGTTTCATTCATACTGGACGCCAGAGGGTGCCCTCGTGCAGAAAATCCACATATGCGTCAAAGAGATAACACTGATGACGTTCCAACCAGGAAATCTCTAATATGGATAAAGGCATCGCTATTGCTGTAACTGAATAAAAACAAGATATAACGTTAAACGTTTTGAATGATGAAATGTAACACTCGTCTGCAATAATATATGGTTTATTTATGTTCTTCAAGCCACCTCAGGTATTTTCATAATTATTAAGTATATTTGTAAGACATTGCTAAACGACATACAGTGTAGAATATATTGTCTGCCTCATTCTATGATAAGAAGCCACATCAGATCACAAAAGGAAGTTATTTCAAACACTCGACTGATGCTGTGAAGTAAAAATAAGTTATAATGTTCTCTTTTGTTGGACAACAGGTTTAAAAAGGCTTATTGTATTTCATTAGAAGGGAAGATACTCTGCAAGCGTTTCCTCATCTCAGCACGTGAAATCACGGGCACACACACACAGCAAATTTCGAGAGAAATAAAACAAGGAAATTATTTAAATGCAAAACCGAAAAAACGCAATTCACAAGCACGTACTGAACCGTGGATGTCGTACCGAACGGTCCGATATAATATAGAGTATTGTGACATCTCTAGTAAATAGCCTCTGCCAACAAAGCGGGCTATTTGCACTAAGTGTAAATCGACACTCCAATAAGATATAAATGAAATTTTACAGAAATTTGTGCAACCCCCAAAAAATGCATTCTGTCAAAATATTAGGTATTAATGGAGCAAAGATGTTCTTTACTGCCAGATGGTGTAGTTACAACGTCTAGCAGCAGGGGCTAAGAGGGTCATGCTAACTAGTCAAACCCTGACCCCTCAGTTCAGACTACAAAGAATGAAATAGATTTAAGTGGGATAAGCCAAAAAACTGATTTCTGCTGCCTGTCTTTACAAAGCCTATGTGACCTCTCTTCCTCTGGGGATATTAATGTGAGCGAAGTCCTCCTCCAGCTCGCACTTAGACTTCAACTTTTGGATTTAGTAGCTGTATGAGGACCTAAAGTTCCTCTGTCCATGAGTGTCCAACTGTTTTACACATTTGTGAAGTTTCATGGTGCTATGGCAGCACTTTGCCTTCAGCAGCTGGAACACCTCTGCTTCAGTCTCTTCAGGGATTTCCACCCTCTTTAATTATTTTAAACCTCTCCAGTCCTCTTCCTCTCCCTTCACGCTCTATCTCCCTCTCTTTCTTGTCTCCCCACAATCCTTCTTACTATCCCTTGTCGAAACATCTGTTGTTTATCAGTTCTCCTCATCTCTATCGCTCTGTCCCGATGTGAGGGATGGGGGGTCCCGTCCTGGGGGGCTCCTGTCACTCACTGATCACCTGCTCCAGGGTCTGGGAGACAGTAGTGTGTCCCTACGGCAAGCACACACCGGTCAGCACCATGACAACAGAGCTAATGTATGCAAGGGAGATGAAAGATGACGATGGGTTGTCCCAGTGGAGGTAAGACCCAGTCAGCAGCAGAAAGAGACAGAGAGAGAGAGGCTCTCAAGACAAAAGTAGAGAGGGCAAATTTGGCAAAGGCAGAGAGAAGCTCTGTTCCAAAACCTAACTATCTGCCTTACATGGGTAACTGCTTTCTAAGACAGCAGCCTAACTGAAATGGAAACTCATAAATGACTTATGTATCATTTGAGACACCGTACTAAAGGAGAGTGAAATAGCAGCAAAATTTCATGAACAAAAAAGGCACAAAGTCAATAGCAGAGATACATGATGACTGCTGACATTGAATTCACTTTCAAACCAAGCAGGTTCTGATTGCATGGATTCCTTTTGGAATTACTGGATTTTGCATGTGAAATTTTGCAGAGCAACAGTAGATGTCCCTGTTGAAATAAAACACAGCTTACACTGGTTAGGTATGTTTTGAAGCATGGCTGCTGGTTTGAGCTGGTCCTTAGCTGGTCCTAAACTGGTCCTAAGCAACTAGCTCCTGCTCAGGAAGAGCTTAGGACCAGCACATGACCAACCTAAACCAGCTCATGACCAGTTAAGGTCCAGTTAATCAGCATATGCTCTTTTGTTCAACAGGGGTGACTGCAGCAACTTCAACTTACGTCTCATTTACCAACTTCGTCTCAGATGCTAAAATTCCAAATAACAGACAGAAATTAGACTATTTTTACGAGTATAAAGCTGAAAAATGAATGTGGATATCACAAACCAGATATTTTGAGAAATGTAATGAGTAATATTTGAGTTTTTATTGAAATAATCTTGCAGACTTCTCTGAGAACATAAGATCTGTTCTGAAACTTTTCTTATGAAATTAGTGAGGTTTTTTTTCTGTCTTTAGATTACTGTCAGAGACAGAGCTGAGTTATTGAAGATATCTGATTTTCCTTTTCTCTGAGTGTTTATAACAGACATTTCTCTCACCTGGATTTTTTTTTTTTATTAACTTGTCGCACTGCATTTTAGGATTGACTTCATTATGAAGGATATGTGTGACTGATGAATAGAGAAAATGTACACTGTCTTTCAAAAAAAATTTTGAAAGACTGGTAAAACTTTATTCAAAGACTTTAATTTTTCCAAAAAGTGCTGTTCTTTTGACATTTCTATTCATCCAAAAATCCTGGAAAAAAGTATCACGTTTTCCGCAAAAATAAATAAATAAATAAAATATTAAGCAGCACAAATGTTTTCACTGATATTAGAAAATAGCATTTTAAGACACTTGAGTACCATATTAGCATATTAGAATGATTTCTGAAGGACTGACACTCAAGACAAAATCTCAAAAAATCTTACTAATCCTATTTTTTTTTATAAATGTATAAATATTAATTAGCTTATTATTATTTTTATTATTATTATTATTATTTTTTTTTTTTTCAAATTTAAACATGTTTGTGCCCCTTTTACAATTATCTTTGGATTATTTAGCTTTGTTTATATACAAGAGAAGCCAGTCTCCACCTGAAGACATATTTGAAGATATTCTTGCTTTGGACGCATCCTGTAAAAACTGGCATCCTATACAAACCTTGAATGGTAAATTTTCATAATAGAAGAAGTGAAAGCTGCAAAATATATTTGCTGTGTCACTTATATCAGCAAGAGCCAAATTATAGTGTTTCAAAGCATGTTTTGCGTTGCAGTTCCAAGTACAGCAATCAACCAACTGCCAAAAGTTTTGGATTTTGAATGCATTTCTGCCTTAGATTTTGGCCAAAGGAAAATCTTAGAAGTCATCATAAATATGCATGCCTACCTTTTGCAGCAGCCTTTAAATCGAGAGTACATCTATGATGCCTTAAAACACTGTCTAGCAAGGCAACTCACCAGGATTTGGGAAAGAACTATAGAAAGAAGAGTAAAATAAAAGAGAGAGTTTGATGGAGAATGAAAATCAAGAAAGTGACTGGAAAGGTAAAAACATTAAAGCAAACACACATGCACACAAACATCCTTCAAGGTTTGAAAAGCATAATCTCTGAAACGCCCAATGGATACTGTGTTTTCTCTTATTTAAACTGAAAACTCACATTATTGATCTTTCCATCTAAGACTAATTGACGTTGCAATGTTGACATCTGCTGCCAACGTCCACTTGACGTTTCCTGATGTCTATGTCAGTCCAGATTCTCCCCGAAAGAAGCCAATACTCTTAAATGGTTCCTCTATTCACTCTATTGATTTCTCCACCATTCTACAAAAGCTAAAGGCAGCTTGTATACTGTGGAGGAGCTGTATTAGGCTTGTTTTGGTCAGCACTTGAGAAAGGCCTAGCAGAGAACAGCGATCTTCCTCTTTTAGTTGTGAGACAACAAAAACAATCAATCCAGTCCCAAAGAGCAACAGAAAGCACACAGCCACTTTGTGCTTTACTGCACTACTCCATTTGATCTTTCAATCTTCGCCTCTCAGGCGAGAGCTTGACCCAGTACATGTACGTGTGAATGCGTGTGGCGTGATCAAAATCTCAAAAACTTATATCCTACCCTTTAGCACCTTTGGGCCTATTAGAATCAACGGTGATTGGGCAAATTGAGGCCCAGTGCTCTGCATTTACCTCTAAAAGATTCAAGCACTCCTGCTCCAATCTCAAGAACTTAAAAGGAACTGCAGGAAGATGCACAAAATTGCCCCTGATTACTAGGCCCGGGATGCCTGGAAGAGATAGCAATTTGGAGATGACTTATCTTAGCGTAGATAACAGCCACCAACAGGTTAAGCAGCAGAGCCCCATTAACTCTGCGAAACTGCAGGCGCCATCTCTTCATCTGGCTTCAATTTAAAAGTTCAAATGCTTTAGCATGCCCATTTTCCAACCTAAATTTCATTCTCACTCTCTCGCAGGCTGATGCTGAAACAACGCAAGTTTTTATAGGCGACGAAAAGGCGTGAAAATGATTACTAGGGAATGATGTGACATTTGAGCTTTGCTCCAGTCTCAAATACCAAGTTGGATTCGGTCCCACCAGCATTTTCTGATGCCAAGCACCACTCGCAAAAAGGTCAGCTAGCTTGCGTGCAAGACAGACACATTCAAAAGCTGTGTTTTGAAAGTAATCTACCTGACTACCTGACGAAGCGTAATAACGGCACTAAAACTAAACTAACAGTAAGAACATTTGTCTGTATGCGCATTAAAGGAGAGCTACCATACAGTAAGCGGCCAAGAACTCTAAAGTGCACTGCTAAAAGCCTTAAACAAAAAGTATTCTTCATTCATCTCAATAGAATACACACTTAGTAGAACAGAAAAAAAAAAATCTGAACAGTGGTGGAAAAAAGGACCAAAAGCTGGTTCTCATTGAACCTCAACTTTGCAAGGCGTTTCAGTCGAAAAGAAATGAATGTTTCTGAGGAAAACAGTATATCACTGCTTCATGACAACTGAAAGTGAAGCCTATTTCACCTTCCGCTGACTTGTATTGAATCTTTTATTGATTCTCATTTTTTTGCATAATCAGCCAACGTTAATTCTACTACATTAGTAGCTTTTCAGCCTGTACTTAAAGATAAAAAACAGAATAACTACACTCTAAAAATGCTGGGTTATTTTTTTTTTAACCCAAATGCTAAAATATTTCTAATATTTTTTACACCGGTGCTGGGTAGTTTTTCTATAATTAATTTTTAACGCTGGGTTACTTTTTTCTACCCAACCACTGGGTCTCTGATGAAACCAAAAACTGGTTCTCACTGAACCTCAA
>JAHKKF010499454.1:0-12454 GCA_019740295.1 Labeo calbasu | reverse complement strand
AAAAATAAATAAAACAATTTGTAAAACAAACTGTAAAACAATTTAATAATTTATTAACATTTTTACGCTACTAGGCTATTTTTAAAAATTGTCCAAAAGTTCAATAGAGTGACTCCTGTTTCATATTTTAGGCTATTTGGGGTCAATACTGTCCAGAGACTGTTACCCAAAGCACATTACAATATATCAGAAATCAGAAAGAGTAAATATTTTGAAAAAAGTGTTTTACATTCAGGATCTTATTACTACTTACATGTATTATTAGACAATACCAGTGTTAGAGTAACTTGAGTTATGTAATCCGATTACTTTTTCTCAAGTAACATGTAAAGTAAGGCGTTACTTTTTAATTTACAAGAAAATATCTACGTTTCTTTGTTTCCCCATGTATTGACTGACAGCTCGCGTGTTGCCACGTTGAGAGAAATCGGGAGTAAGTGCAAAGGCGTTATGTGCGCTGTGTGAATATGATGCTATTGTAGTTCTAGACTAAATATCAATTTATTTTATTTTTATTAAATGCAATGTATGTTTTGTTGACAATGCATTTACTCATTTCGCTCGCAGAATGGCAGCACAGCTGAAAGGTTTGTTTGAGCTGCGCCCTCTACTGACAGACATCAATAAACATTTCCTTTAGCCTAAGGCTTATTAATTTCGCTTTGAAAAAAGTCTGAAAGAGCTTGCCAAAAATAAAACCTTTTTATTTTATCAAACAAGCAAGCCCAGCTCAGATGAGAAAAAGTAACGAGAAAGTAATGCATTACCTTCCACAAGAAGTAGGGAGTAACGCAATATTGTAATACATTACTTTTAAAAATAACTTAACACCGGACAATACACAGAAATGTTAGGAAAAAAATCGTTCACACATGTTCAATCTCAGAGCGCCTCCTGCTGGACATCAAACGACTTTTTCCCCCTTCCGCTTCACAAATTGTTCGTTTTAAAAATAACATTCAGCATCTTCTTGGTGACTTCTTACTTTAAAAATTCAAGATCGAAATAAAAATACTATTTTAGAGTGAAATAAAATAATATAAAAATAAGTACAATATATATTGGAGACTCTTATTCTGTAGCAGCCCCTCAATAACGAACTTCCGCGCGTGTCGCGAAGCTGATGACGCTTCATCCGCAGTTTTCTGTGTGCTTGCTGTAGCCGTCCTGCTCATCACCCACGTCTAATCATGTTGGGCAAAATAATCGGACAGAAATACGTGTCTATCGCGAAAACATGGTAAGAACATGGTAAAACGCCGTACAGCAGGAGGACCTTGCCGTTTTATTAATTTTACGTGTTGGTTTTTATTAATAGTGTTGTCCTTGTGGCGACCTGACTGTAGCCTGCTAAAGCTAATAAGATCAGGTCACGATAACTCTCTGATCAACTTTACTCTTGTGTTTTTTCGACTGTTTATTTAATTTTATAGTGCGTATATTAGTTATTTAATAGTGTAGTAAGTGTTTATGAATGTGACGGCTGTTTGTGTTTTCTTAGCAATGTTCAGACTCCTATTGTACACAATAGTCATCAATACAAACGATAAAAAACAGTTCACTTGTGGCAAACTACTTCTTACTCTGTTCAATAAGACACAAAAAATCAAGATGATCGTTAGGTTTATTTTACAGACTGTCTGACCTTTAGAATAATATAATAATGTTGTAAAATATAAACCAGAACATAAAGTTTTTTCGAAACAAAGGGGAAAAAACTCCCTTTGTCTTGAAAATGTTCTGGTTTCTCTGATTATTTATAGTGATTTTATTGATAGTTCCTTAATCTGTTACTGTATATCTGTTATCTGTATATACTGTACTGTAACTTTCGTGTGTTTTTTTGAACAAAATGGTCAAGATTTGTAGTTTGGAAGTTTAGGAGAAATGTATAAAAGACCACATGCGTGCATTACTGTAAAATTCTATTTTGATAACTTTGTTGATAGTATTACAATAACCGTGTGTATTTTACCTTCTAAAGCCTGACATATGAAATAATAGTCAGAAAATCTTGTATTTTTTAAATTAAACCTTTTATTGAATCTTTAGACAAAATATATATAAAAAAAAATAAATAGTTTTTGTATGACTCATATAGTCTGAGTGAAGATATAAAAGTGAGGTGAAAAAGAGACTCAGACTGAGCAAAAATATTCCATTTGGTGCAGATACTGATATTTCCATGACAAAATTCTGATGATTGTAATGTAAATCAGTGAGATCTTTATAACAGCAGAGCAGATCCTGACATAAAATGATGTAAATATCAGTGGCTACTCTATATTTCCAATAATATGTCTTAGTAATATGAGATTGAAATGATCCAAACATATAATGCATTGCAATCCAATGATGATCGAGATGAACAAATAAACATTCCTCAAAAGATGTGAGATGTTTTGGAGGCTTGTGAAGATCATTCCTCCCCTGAGGAACAGTGAAAGTAAAGTTTCTGGAAACAAACATTCCTCAAAAGATCCTGATGATCAGAAAAAAAGTCAAGCTGCTTCATCTAGAAATAGGACTACAGTTATTCTGAAGTTTACTTGATCAAAATAAAGATTTGACAGCAAAAAGTGTAAAGGTGGACATTTGTACGATTACACTAACAGACCTTTGACTGGCTAAAAAAGATAATCAATGAGACAACAGAAGGAATGTAGTAGATTGTGTGCAACAGGATTAACAGAAAAGTTTTGATCATTCAGAGGCCTTTGTGTGTCAATTATGATACAGCGTCTTCATGGTTTGCTTATGAGTCTCATGTTGTCCAGGGTTCCCACGCTGGCGGTCTGGGGTGGAGTTGGAGGTGTTGCTCTTGTTCACTTCACAGACTGGAGGGTCATCTTGGACTATGTTCCCTACATCAACGGAAAGTTCAAGAAGGATGAGTAGATGAAGGTTTGTCATGTTTATCTCTTCATTAACCTGTCTGGACTTCAAAAACAATGACTTTTGCATAGTGTCTATTTGCATATACACCACTGTATGATAGGAAAATCTTTTTCTTTTTTTTTTTTGCTTTAAAAAACTGGACAATGTGAGTTTTAATTTGACTGCTGCTGTCTTTATTTGCGGCATTTTATTCTGATTCTGTATGTTCCTGTAGGTCGGTGTTGCTTCAGATGGATTGAAGATGGAGACGTTTGTCACTGTTGGAGATGAAGACATCAATCCACCGTGTGAAACGGACTAGTGAATCACCCTCCTTTTGTTCATCACTGCTAAGGAACAATGTGATATTTATTTTTTGGAGCGTTCAGTCCATTTTTCCCTCATGATTATTTTTCAGTGTGGATTATACTTATGAAAACAGTAAAGTCTCATGATCAAAATCAAATGATTATAAAGCTTCATCATTTGTTTCCACTGAATCTTCCTGGAATAAATACACTGTAATTCTGTCACTGAGAACATCATCGTGGACCTGAACTCGGCTTTTTAATTCTTTTGTGATCTCTGTCATCCGCTCAACTGCGGGTTACTGGTGATGCTTGTTAATAAATAAATATAAAAAAAAAAGTTTGAGGTGTTTGTTTTGCTTCATGACCACCAGTTGTGCATAAGCAGAAGTTTACTATTATTAATGTAGCTTTAAATTCATCTGCTTTCTGTATATATTTTTATTTTCAGTTAAAATGTGTATTTGAAATTGAGTTTTTGAATTAGGCTTCAAATCTTTCAATACACCAGTGTTATTTTAGTATCGTTGATATGCAATTATGTTTTTTGTAAAATTTTAATTGTAGTATTTTCCATTTTAATTTTGTTTTTTCATATAATTTCTTTTTATTATGATTTTATTATTTTTTTTATTTTTGTTAATTTCATACTTAGAAATGTTGCACTGGTAAGATGAAATAAAATATAGCATTATTTTATAGCATTTGATGTTGATTGTATTTCAAGTAATTTTTTTTTTTTTTTAATGTTTGTTTGATTTAGGTTGGTTAGTATATATAATGTCAGATGTTTCATTAAACTGCATTACTGAACTTTAAAAATACACTTTGAAAGATTTGATATAAATAGCTTTCTTAATACAGTGAATCGGTTCCGACCGAACTGTAAGATCCGATTCTGTGACTCACCAGCCATCGCTCTCCTTCTTAAACAATAATTCGACTCTGAAATCGCTGCAAACTTCCCGAGAATTACAGCAAATATGTTTTCAGCTCTTTTATTTTGTAAAATGATCATTTTTGACGTATTTACTACTCCGCAGATGAATGAACTGCGAGTCGACTCTCGGTTCACAGAGAGTCATGAGTCAGAAGGTCGCGAGGTGAGCGGATAGAGAGCAGCGCCCGGCCGCCTTTAACCCTAAACATTCACAGCCTTTCCTCCAGAGAGACTCCGGGAGAAACATGGAGAGGAAAAGGTGGGAGTGCTCGGCTCTCCCAAATGGTTGGAAAAGGGAAGAAGTGACCAGAAAGTCGGGCTTGTCCGCGGGGAAAAGTGATGTCTATTATTTTAGGTACTGCAGCGGGATTAGCCGGAGACCAGCGAGCCGAGACAAAAAACTGCCTTTATCTATTAGTTAACTATCACTAAACCGACATCAATTGGCTAACTGAGGACTATAGTACGTTATTGTTGCAGGTTATTGTTGTTTGTCGTGCGTAACTTAAACTAATCGTGTCTTGGCGTCTCGTGCGAGTTAGCATTGAGCGCTAATCCGCGCTAGCAGCCATGCTAACTCATTGTTTTTGTTTTGTTTCTCAGTGTTGATTTAGTTTAGCTATGGATTTGTGCTAGTTTAAGTTAAATACGTATTTCCTTGTAGTCTGACTATCGTTTATATTCGAGTCTGCACTGTATTGATGATAAAAAAAAAAGATGTTTATTTAATCGGATAACACTGTGATAAGTGATGCAGGGGCTGCAAAAGTTTAATCAATGAAGAATTTATGATTTATAATCGCTTATTTATAAGAAGAATAGCCGAATGAGTTTAAATATTCAGTTTATGCAGTGTAGCTTTTATATAAATGTCAGTTATCATTTGCACCACGGTATTACTGTATGCTACTGTCATTTTACTATGGTACCAATACAGTTATTAGGGGTTTTCCAGTGTGTCTGTATTCATTGTAATGCTTTTCTCAAAAATTCTCCATGCATGTGTATTTTTAATTTTGCATAATTATGTTTGAATATATTTGTAACATGCAAAATGGCGTTTTCAGTGGTGATTTGTGTGAATGCATATCTATCTTTCTTTTTAACAGCAGGATTATTTGTAAAACATGGATCCGAAGTGCAGCTGTCAGTCTGGACAATAAGGAATATTTCTTGATCTTTCTTTTCCTTCTTAGTCCAACAGGGAAGAAGTTTAGGAGTAAACCTCAGCTGGCCCGATATCTGGGAAACTCCATGGATCTCAGCTCCTTCGATTTCCGCACGGGGAAGATGCTTATGAGCAAACTGAATAAGAACAGGCAGCGGATTCGCTACGATCACAGTCAAAGCAAGGTAAACACATCTGACTGAATGCATGATGTGCACTGCAGTTTTTGCTTTCTGTGTTGTGCTAATGTAATGTTTTTATCTGGATGTCTGTTTTCAGGGTAAACCTGATCTGAACACGTCACTGCCGGTCCGACAGACAGCGTCCATCTTCAAACAGCCCGTCACCAAGGTTACAAATCACCCCAGCAACAAGGTCAAGACAGACCCTCAGAAAGCTGTTGACCAGCCAAGACAGGTAAACATCACATCTGTGCAGCTGTTTACAAAAGAAACACATATTCAAATGTTTGGGGTTGGTAAGATTTTTTAAAAAAATTTTGAAGAAAGTCTCTTCTGCCTATCAAATCTGCATTTATTTGATCAAAAATACTGTAAAAACAGTAAAATTGTGAAATATTATTACAATTTAAAATAGCTGTTTTCAATGTGGATATCTGTTAAAATTTAATTTATTTCTGTGATCAAAGCTGAATTTTCAGCATCATTACTCCAGTCTTTAGTGTCACATGATCCTTCAGAAATCATTCTAACATGCTGATTTACTGCTCAACAAACATTTCTGATTATTATCAGTGTTGAAAACGGTTGTCCTGCCCAGTATTTTTTGTGGAAATTGTGATACATTTTATTTTTTAGAATTCACAGATAAATAGAAAGTTAAAACAAGACTAGCATTTATTTGAAATGTAATTTTTTTTTTAACATTTTAAATGTGTTTACTGTGGAAGCCCATTTAAAAAAAAAAAATTTAATTGCAAATTTTAATCTTACAATTCTGACTTTTTTGTGGTTTAAAAACAAACAAACAACTAAGAATTACCAGATAAAACTCAGTATTCAGAATTTTTGTTTTCTCATATTTGTGAAAAGAACAATTGTAAGATAGAGAGTTAAAATAACCTTTATTTGTTTGTTTGTTTATTATTTATTATCATCCTTGCTCAATTTTTTGTGGGGGGGAAGAAATAATAGAAATTCTTTTTATTTAGGATCCTTTAAGGTTGATGAAAGTGATGTTAAAGACATTTATAATGTTACAAAAGATTTCTATTTCAGACAAATGCTGTTCTTCTAAAATTTCTATTCATCAAAGAAACCTGAAAAAATTCTACTCACCTGTTTCCAACATAATAATAATAATAATAATAATAATAATAAATGTTTTTCTGAGCAGCAAATCAGAATATTAGAATGATTTGTGAAGGGTCATGAGGCTGGAGTAATGATGTTGAAAATTGAGCTTTGAAATCACAGGAATAAATTACACTTTAAAACATATTCAAATAAAAAACAGTTATTGTAAATAGTAAAAATATTTAAAAAATGTACTGTTTTTGCTGTACTTCAGATCAAATAAATGCAGGTTTGGTGAGCAGAAGAGACTTCTTTAAAAAAACATTAAAAATCTTACTGTTCAAAACATTTTACTGACACCTAACTATGAAAATAAAGGTTGACCACTACTAATGACCGCAGCTCATCATCAAGCTCCAAAAAGAGCCATAAAACATCGATCCAGTCAAAGAGTCTGTGTTATACCACATTGACTGGATTTCACATGTATTTCACAGCTGTTCTGGGAGAAAAAGCTGAGTGGACTCAATGCTTATGATATCGCAGAGGAGCTGGTGAAGACCATGGATCTTCCCAAAGGATTGCAAGGTGAAAATGGAAGAGCAGCTCTTTAAATCACTAGCTCTTTTCCCACAGTACTGCGGAAGCAAACGTACTGTGGTGTTAGAAATGCACTGAATAATGCAGTATTGTGTTTGTAAATGGCAGGTGTCGGTCCGGGTTACTCAGATAAGACGCTGATTTCGGCTTTAGCGAGCGCTCTGCACACCAGCTCGGCTCCCATCACGGGTCAGCTGTCGGCCGCGGTGGAGAAAAACCCTGGAGTCTGGCTCAACACCACACAGCCTCTGTGCAAAGCCTTCATGGTGACAGATGAAGACATCAGGTACAACCAGACGCTCCACAGTGTTTGTAGTAAAGCAGAGCCGTCCAGTTCAGCAGAGTTTAGCTCTAAACCTCATTAAACATGCCTGAACCAGCTAATCGAGATCTGCAAGATCACTAGAAACTCCCAAGCAGGTGTTTTGGAGCTGAACTATGCAGAAAAGTGGGCGTTCTTTGACATAATATGACGTTTTATGTTCCTGAGGTTCACTCAGACAGTATTCTTTCAAATTTAGTTGTACATGATTTGTCTGATCCGTACAGTAAAACAGGCAGTTTTGAAACATTTGTTTTTAAACACCATCATTTGACATGAGAAACAGCACTTTTCAGTGAGTTTAATGTCACTTCCAGTGTAATTTATAACTTCCCCATCATTCAGTACCGGTCTATGATTAAAAAAAAAACACATTTTAATTCTTCTGCTGTTTAGAAATGAACTCATTTTGATGTGTTGTTTTTTTGTGTTGCGTTTAACCTAGGGTTATTATTTTTTACTAAAACTAAATAAAAATGTTAATTGTTATAAAATTTTAAGTTTTTTTTAAGTTAACATTTAAGTTAGTTTAATAAAATAATGTTTGTTTTATCAAATAATTTTTTACTTGTTTTATTTTTGTTTATTTTAATTTAGCAACATTCTAAAACTAAACTAAAGCTAATAAATGTAAAAACTGTATAGACAAAAAAAGTTTAATAAGAAGTACTAAAATAAGTATAGTTGAACTATAACTAAATAAACATTAAAAAAAACGATATAGACGACAATTTTTTAGTTTAATTAGAAAACTAAACTACAACTAAATAAAAATTGATAAAAACTACGTAGACAAAAAGAAAAGTTTAGTTTAATTAGAAATATTTAAAATAACTAAAACTAAAAAAAAAACATGTAGACTAAAAAAAATTATAAAATGACAAAAACACAAAATTAATATTTTAACTACAATGAAAGTGAGAAAACAAAATAAAGTGTAATTCATAATATTAATAGCAATAGTACATCAGTAATATTAAAATAACACTGCTCTGACCTCAAGAGTTGTTTCTGTGGTTTAGTTTTAGTAAATGCTCTTGTTGGACTGGGTGGGAGATGTTTTGAACACCAGTATGTTACTGTAAAATAATGAATTGTTATCTCAGATGGTGTTTAATGAACATGACAGATATTTGAATGCTCTATTGAAATGAACTGCATCGCTGTGCTGCGTCTACAGGAAGCAGGAAGACCTGGTGTACAGCGTGAGGAAGAGGCTGGAGGAAGCGCTCATGGCGGACATGCTCGCGCACATAGAGGAAGCCGCCACTGAGGCGAAATCTCTGAAGGAAGAGTCCAACGACGAGGAAATGGAGTCCGTATAGCTGTAAGAAAAATCAGACTAATAGAGGATTCTTCATTTAGGGGAGACTTTACCTGAGGATGATGTTTTTGCATTAAAAATGAGTGTTGAGATCGATTCTAATAGTTTTACAATGTCTATTATGCCTCAAAGTATATAAAATGTCAGGAAAAATCTGAGCGTATTTTTAATTTAGGTGTACAGTAAGTTATTTGTACATACGAAATGCCATGTTTTTATAACTACTATCTTTAAAATAATGTCCAAGTAGTACATTATTGGACCCTGGACCACAAAAGCAGTCTTAAGTGGCACAGGTTTATTTGTAGTAATAGCCAACAGTACACCGTATGGGTCAAAATGATCAATTTTTCTTTTATGCCCAAAATCATTAGGATATGAAGTACAGATCATGTTCCAAGAAGATATTTTGTAAATTTCCTACTGTAAATATATCAAAACTTAATTTTTGATTAGTAATATGCATTGCTGTTGATCTTCATTTGAACCGATTTAAAGGTGATTTTCTCAATATTTTGATTTTTTTTTTTTTTTTTTTTTTGCACCCTCAGATTCCAGATTTTCAAAGAGTTGTATCTCGGCCAAATATTGTCCTGTCTTAACAAACCAATCATTAATTGAAAGCTTATTTATTGATATAAAAGTATTAAAAATGCATAAAAACTATATATGTGAAAAAAGTATTAGAAATTAATAAAGTATAAATCTCAATTTCAGAAAATTGACCCATATGACTGGTCACATATTTGTTTGTGATGGGTTGTACAAATATGGTGCTCAGTTTTTCATGGTTTTGTAGAAATGTGCTTTTAAAATTAAAGTTATTAGGTGTATAAACATCAAGAAAAATCTACTTTGCAATTATCCATGGAACAAAAGAAACATATTTTTAGTTTATTTTCAATTTATGGATATGGGAAAATTTGATTTGAAATGTAATTTATTTTTATTTATTTAAAATTAATGTTTTATAATGTTTTAAATATTTTTTAAATAAATGTTCAAAATGTATATTTTTTAAAGATTACCCTCACATCGAGTATTTTCGAGAACCAGTGCAGCTGCATTAAACCAAAATTTCAAGGCCAGGGTCAGATCTGTATTTGATGTAATGAAAGTTTCAGCATGGATGAAACACTTTGAAGAAGAGCTAGTTTGAGTTTGATTGTATAGCTCAGGGTTCACCAGATCCGGTCCTGGAGGGCCCTTCAGAGTTTAGCTCCAACCCTAATCAAACAGACCTGAACCAGCTAATCAAGGTCTTACTAGGTGTACTTGAAACTTCTAGGCAGGTGTGTTGAGGAAAGTTGGAGGTGAACTCTGCAGGACACCGGCCCTCCAGGAACAAGTTTGGTGACGCCTGGTTTAGCTGTTCATCTTCCATTGTAAATATTTGTTAAATTTATTTAATAGTTTTTTAATGTGTATTTAGTAGTTAAAGGAGAAGTCCACTTCCAGAACAACAATTTACAGATAATGTACTCACGTCCTTGTCATCCAAGATGTTCATGTCTTTCTTTCTTCAGTTGTAAAGAAATAGTTTTTTGAGGAAAACATTTCAGCATTTTTCTCCATATAATGGACTGATATGGTGCCACTATTTTGAACTTCCAAAAGTCAGTTTAAATGCGGCTTCAAACGATCACAAATGCGTTTGTAAACGATCCCAGCCGAGGAAGAAGGGTCTTATCTAGCAAAATTGAGGGAGAAAATACGGTCAGCGTTTTTCGACGTACCCTTACTGTCTTGAGTCAGAATACACAGAGTTCAGGGAGAGAAAGACAAGACGAGCATTTGAGATTAAAAAGTATATAAATTGTATTATTTTTATGAAAATAACCAATCGTTTTGCTAGATAAGACCCTTCTTCCTCGGCTGGGATCGTTTACAACCGCATTTGTGATCGTTTGAAGCCGCATTTAAACTGCATTTTGGAAGTTCAAAATTGGGTCACCATATCAGTCCATTATATGGAGAAAAATGCTGTAATGTTTTCCTCAAAAAACATAATTTCTTCATGACTGAAGAAAGAAAGACATGAACATCTTGGATGACAAGGGGGTGAGTAAATATAAATTATATGTGAGTGGACTTCTCTTTTAAATGTGACTATAACAAAATATATTTATGGAATTTTTAAACCATACATTTCTGAACAAATGTTAAATGTATGTTTTATTTAAATATTAAATGTATTAATAATAAAACCATATTTATTTTATATAAATAAATAAAATAATAATAATATAAATATAAATAAATAAATAAATAAATTTATTATTATTATTATTATTATTTTCCTCTTTAATTAATTTTCAAAATGTATAATTTTTAAGGATTACCCTGTCATCGAGTATTTTAGAGAACCAGCGCATTAAATCAAAATCCAGTATGAATCACTTTGAAGAAGATCTAGTTTGGGTTTGATTCTAATGCTGTTTATCTCTGTGTCTGCAGGGAAAGCGGTGACGATGAGAATAATCTGGACGACAGTATTTTTCCTCCCGAACCCAAAGACGCTCTCAGACTGAGACTTGAGCTGATCCCTATGCAGAAACCAGCCCCGCTCTCCTGCCTTCTTTCTCCAACTCAACTGTGAACATTTGTTTTACCCGTAACATTTCAAGCAGTTTTATAAAACCAAATTCACTTTTTTTTCTAACTTTATCTTGTTTGAGGTGGATTTGCTCTATTTTTGTACAGTGTGAGTTTAATATTTGGGGTTGGGCTTCATCAGGTTTGGGTTTCCGGCATAACGCAGTTAGTTTGAGTGAGTTTCAGTGCTGACATATGCCCAGGTTTTGCTTTTTAATTTGGGTGTCGTAAGCTAGTTTCAAATCATGAAAGTCTAAAATATCATTTTTACACAAATTAGTTTTTTATACAAACAAAATGCCATGTTTTTATAACTGATAATAATGCACTAGTAGTACATACTGGTTTGTGATGGCTGGTACAAATATGGTGCTCAGTTCTTCCTGGTTTCTTTATATTACAGCTTTTGTTACAGTGCTAGACATGACATAAGCTCTTACAGTGGTGCTTTTAGGTTTTTGTATTCATGAATCTGTCAACGCATAGCTAATATTAAAAGAAATGAACAGTTTTACAATATTTTTGGAGTTATTTTTCAAATGACGTCATATTGGATCAGGCTGTTTGTGTTGCTGTATGAAGTTGGTACATTTGACATTATTCACTGATGCAGTATGGTTTATTATGATTATAGACTGAAATCTGTGACGGTTACAGTATAGAAATCTGCATGATGCATCTGTTTATCCAGTGTTTGGTCAGTAGGTGGCTTGTTTTTCATTCACACTAATTCTTCACACACCCATGATTCAATTCTATAGATTTACTCATACCCTGATGTTTTTTCTTTAAAAAATGATTGCATTGGATAGTCATATTTGAAATATGCAGGAGAGGTGTTTTTGTATTTTGCCCTTTATTTGCAAGAAAACTTCACTTTTTGAGGATTCAAACCTTGTAGCTGAAGGAGACATAATTTTGTAATCATGGAAAATAAAAGTCTTTCTACACGTAAACATATTCATGTTTTCTTTTAATGCAAGTATCTCATCATATTTCACAGAAAATGCAGAATTTTTCACAGAATTTTTGAGTCACAAACCTTAAACACTAGTTAAATGTTT
>JAHKKF010499451.1:0-18547 GCA_019740295.1 Labeo calbasu | reverse complement strand
ATTTTGTGAGGTCATATCTCTGTGTAGTCACTTAATGTGTTAAACTGAGTGATGACTGATAGAGGGTTTGGTGCTAGATTATGTATTCTTGTAGTAAAGCAGTACACATTTTTTCAGCTTCTCTGATCAAACGTCTTATGTTACTTGATCAAACTGTACTTCCCCTTCCACTTCTCATATAGGTTTTCTTTGACTGCAATAATATGAATAATATGAATAATAATAAAAATAATAATAATTGTAATTTTCTCCTCCCCACCCCAGCTGAGAATGAAAGTGAGAGATCAAGCACAAGCTGTGTGAGAATTGTGCTTGTTAGAAAAACTGTAAGTGGAAAAGGTGCCACAGGAAACACTTTACTTAACAAAGATGTCTTTAAATCAGGTTGCAGTTTGAGATCAGTGACTGTTGATAGACATCCGTCGTCTGTTTGACAAACATGTCTCAAATGACGAAGTGAAGGAAGAGATACTGAAGTGTATCACACTCTTCTCTCCAGGACCTCATGTGTTCCTGCTGGTGCTTAGAATCGGAAAACTCACAGATGAAGAAACTAAAATTCTGAATGTAATCAAAGAAACATTTGGGGAAAAAAGCTGGCATGTTTAGCATCATTATATTTACCCATGGTGATGAGCTAGATCAGACAAATGAGAGTTACCTAGAATATGCTTATTCAGACATTAAGAAGCTGATCAGAGATTGTGGGGAAAGATGGCATGTAAGTGACAATAAAAAACTAAACTTACACAGATGAGATGTTCAAAGAAGCAGAAGCTGCTATACAGCAGGAAATGCAAAGAATATTACAGAAGAAGAAATGGAAAGAGAGAACAAACGTTTGCATGACAAACATGACATGGGGATGGCAGAGATGAAGAGGAGAATAGCAGAACAATGAGAGTTAATGGTGTAGCATCTGGACCAATCAGACATACAGTTATGTGTTACATTTAACAAATAGTCTTTAAACCCAACAAGCCAGCTATATGCTGGAGTTCTGGAGACAACCCCCCAAAGCAACTAACATCCCAAAAGGGCTCAGTTGCCAGGATGACCATTTGATAAAGGGTTTTGTTGCCCCAAAGGAATGCACATTTGCCTGTGCTACATTTGCCCATAGGAAAGACACAACGCCTAAAGAAATGGACTCTTTTCTATTCATTCACAGACAAACCTATCCTTGACCTTCCTATCACACATAGCCCAGGTCATTGTGTATAGTTTTACTATTATTGCCTTGTAATTTTGTGTTTTTCTTTATGAACTGTTATATGCATTTGTTATGATAGATCTCTAGTGTAGTTACCTGTGCCATGTTTGGTCTCTTTGAATTTGTATTTTGATCATCTAAATTATGTTGTATATTATATGTTGATACCTTTGCAACATATTAGTGTTTTAAAAATCTTTTTGCATCAACACCCAATCGAATTACATATGCAAAATACCATGCTCACAGACAAAGAGTCATAAACTTTCCCTCCAAAGGTGAACGTCACTATTGGTTCTTGGACCTCCTGGAGGCGCAGCCCCCAGAGACCTTAAAGGCATCAAACGATTGATCGCCTCCCTCTTTTCCACTCTCTTCTTCTCGTCTGCAAAATCTTCCGATTGCTGCCCGTGTGGAGGAACCCAGGGGAAGCCTGAGCCGGCACAAGGCGTTCATTTCCTTGCCTCTCTCTAATGGCCTCTCACTGACCCTTCCCCCACGTATGAGTGATTTCATGTTTGTTTGTTTGTTTAGATTAGTTATGCATTAGTCCTTTCGTTAATAAAACTCTTGTTCACAAATTACAAATTGAGTTTTGATTCTGATTCTGCCTTGTGATTCCAATTCAAGCTGCCTGCTCTAATGCAATAGTACTTTGAGAAAGTTATTTACTGTGGCCAAGAAAATATTATTTCTTAGAGTTGATATAAAATTATATTGAATGTTCGCTGGACAAACACATTAGTTGCTGGAAAATTAATTCTGCTACAGTTACTACTGCCAGCTGATATAAATAATTGTAATTAATCATAATTAATTGTAATTATTCATATACATTTCCCTTTTGAGCTAAATCGCAACAATGGTGAGAGAGAGAAAGGCAAGAGAAGAACAATTTAGAATCAAAGAAGAGTTCTTGCGAAATGAACTTAAGACAAAAGGAAGAGGAACAGAGGAAAATTGAAGAGAAGACGAATGAAATTACTGTCCAGGTGTTTTTGTATTGTCAAGTAATTCAGCCACAACATACAGTTTTTTAGATTTAACCAGTTTTTGTTGATAATCAACAGCCCCATCTAGTACAGAAGGGACAATATTAAGAGGGAGAAGCCACAGCATCACTCCTCCTCCAAACAGTAAGTGTAACATGGTCATGAAACGGCTTTATACAAATTGCAATGTGTGTGTGTGTGTGTATAGATTTAAAACATGAACAGGGGACATATATAAAGCCACTCACACCTGTCAAAATTCTAAGAATGATGTAATTTTACTCTTTTTCCTAGACTAGAATAAGAGTGATTCATAAAGGTTCATAATTCAGCCTGATTACTGCACAATGTGTGTGCTGCCATGACCCATGTTTTCTGATCAGCCAATAAAAATACCATATGAAATCAACGTGACATGGCGTTCTAACTTAAAACTGCTTACATCAAGCTTTTATTCCTTCCTCTTTTGCTGCTTCCACTTTTTTTCAGCACACATAAAAATTATAACTGTGTAGCGATTTAGCTCAAAAGGGAAAATGTATATAAATAATGGACTACTTGCACTGAGCCTCGTGACACACTTTTGAAAGTGTACAGCTCAGTTATTTCCGGTTATGTACATTTTCAATACGCTGTAATCATCCAGCTGACTTAAACGCCTAATAAAATGAGATTTCGTGGGATGATTTCAAATTCGGAAATTTTCAGAGACAGGAGAAGACATATTCTGATGATTACTGAGTGAAGAATTTTCCAAACTCAACGGAACGCAAAGTTTTAATCCAACATAAACCGATCTGAGAAAGCGGTGGCTGGTAATCATACCTGATTGTTCACCACAGGGTGCCAGTGCTCTGTAGTGGCCTAATCGCGACGCTGCAGTTTGTGAGATCTGATGAATACGATCAATGAACCTTTATTTATCTGTATTAAATATGTTTTGACTATTCTGTGTCATATTCTGTCATCATTTCACTGTATGTAGCCTAATGCCAAAATATGAATATTCAATAGTCGCACTGTCAGCGTGTTACTGTTAAAAATTATTTAAATGTTTAACATCGTTAAATAAGGCAGTTACCGCACATTCATTCAGCCATTTTAAACAACGGAATAAGTAGTAGGGGCTCAGAATAAGAGCACCAACGCACACAAACAAATGGTTTTACTACAAATAAAACCAAAAATTGCATTTGAAGTTAAACCATATAACCACAAATTAACTCGGGTTTTACTACACTGTCCATAGTTTAACGATGGTAGGCTATTTGTAGTAAAAGTGTTGTTATACAAATGCTAAAAATGGGGAAAACATGGCACTTGTACTACAGTAAAACCATGGTTAATTTTCTTAAGGGTGTTTATCAGTCAAACTCATTTAAAACTGCACATTCATCAGGTATGAAATATGGTCAGTAAAAGAAAAATACCATTCGTGAGAATGCAGCAGGTTAGTGGGGAAATATATTTATTTATTATTCAGAATGCACATACCGAAGGGAAATATATTTCTAGTAACCTTTCAGCAGGATGAATATGATTCATGTTAATGCAGAGAATATGATTAATTGTTTTTTTTTTTAAGAAATGCCAGCCCTAAAACGTAGTAATAATCTGAGTTCTCATGAGAAACTGTCTGTATGTAGGTGCGCTGAACGCTAACCGGAGACTACCGAGCCGTAACAAGTAGAACGCGGAAGTAGTTGTGCAAGTAGTCCATTACAATTAATTATGATTAATTACAATTATTTATATCAGCTGCCAGTAGTAACTGTAGCAGGATTAATTTTCCATCAACTAATCTGTTCATCTAGTGGGCGTTCAGTATAATTCACATCAACTCAAAGAAATTATATTTTCTTGGCCACAGAAAATAACTTTCTCAAAGTACTATTTCATTAGAGCATGTAGCTCGAATCAGAATCATAAAGGCACATCAATTTTGCAAGGCAGAATCAGAATCAAAAACCATGTAATTTGTGCACAAGAGTTTTATTAACTACTGACACATGACTAATCTAAACAAACATGAAATCACTCATACATGGGAGAAGGGCAAGTGAGAAGCAGTTAGAGAGACAAGAAAATGAAGCTATGAAAAGAGTCAGTTAACCACCTGAGTGAAACCATCAGTGCTGTCTACAGCTTATACTAAACCTCTGTTTTGTTTAGTTAAATGTACGATACTTGCATTGCCTTGGTCGTTGAACAAGTGTTCAAATGCAGTCTCGGGTGAAAGTCTTGATGGTTTGGAGCAGTGGTGGTTTTGGAATTGCGATCACGTTCTGAGTCCTTCCACACGGGCAGCAGTCGGAAGATTTTGCAGAAGAGAGTGGGGGAAGAAGAGAGGGAGAAAATATGTGCGTGATGCTTTTAAGGTTTCTGGAAGCTACACCTCCAGGAGGTCCGAGAGTCAGTGGCGACTTTCACATTTGGAGGGAAAGTTTACAACTCTTTGTCTGTGAGCATTTTGAGGTATTTTGCATATGTAATTCGATTGGGTGTTGATGCAAAACTACTAAAGATTTTTAAAACACTAATATGTTGCAAAAGTATCAACATATAATATACACTACCATTTAGATGATCAAAATACAAATTCAAAGAGATCAAATATGGCATAGGTGAGTTATACTACTAGTTATCTATCATAACAAATGCATATAACAGTATACAATGAAAAACACAAAACTACAAGGCAATAATAGTAAAACTATACACAATGACCTGGGCTATGTGTGATAAGAAGGTCAAGGATAGGTTTGTCTGTGAATGAATAGGAAAGAGTCCATTTCTTTAGGCGTTGTGTATTTCCTATGGACAAATGTAATGTACTCTGCTTGCATTTCTTTTGGGGCAATAAAACCCATGTTATCAGATGGTCACCCTGGCAACTGAGCCCTTTTAGGGTGTTAGTTGCTTTGGGGGGTTGTCTCTAGAACTCCAGCATATAGCTGGCTTGTTGGGTTTAAAGACTATTTCTTAAATGTAACAAATAACTGTGTGTCTGATTGGTCCAGATTCTACAACTGCCAAAGTGTGATTCATTATGCATTATGCTTTGTTTACCACTAGCGCATGCTGATGACGTTATATTTTTCTATAGTAACAAGAGTTGTAGCCTATGAGTCAATAGGTGTCATCATCGTACAGTTTACATGCACGTTGTACCCAAATTTATTAGACCCATGTCGCACAGTGTGATCAGCAATAATCTTATAGGACTGCTGAAACCGTAGGACTGCTGAAATCATTTTATTGTAACTAAGTAACAAACTTAAGTTTTTTCACTCTAAAAATCAATGCTCTAACTGCAGAAATTAAAGTAGTTATTTTCTTTTTTCACTGAGAAATTGGAAAAATGCAACAATACACCGGTGATGACTGTAACAGGACTCCAGGGAAGCGTGTAAGATCCAGATGCGAGCTTTATTTAACATAGCGTAGTAAAGACAGGCAGGGTCGATCTCCAAACAAACAGTAACACGTAGGCAAGACAAAAGCAAGATCCAAAATAAACAGGCAGAAGGTCAAAGTCCAAGTGAGCAGTCCAAAAGTAACAAATAAACAAGGCTATGAAACTAGGCAAAAACTATGGCAATGAAGCAAAACAAGACTATGGCAAAAACAAGGCAAAACTATGACAATAAAACAAAACCGTGGAAATAGCAAAACAAGGCAATCAAATCTGGAAAACCGCTTGGTAGAGTCCGCACAGCCAAAACAATACTTTGCGGAGTCTGTTCGGTTTAGGCCTCCTTACATGGCTACCAAACAGGAAGTAACCCATGAAGCAGCAGAGGGAGCGGTAACAGAGAGTCAATGGGTGAGGGCTCCCTCTGCTAGCATGGCATTACAAAGACACATTAAGTTGCATTCACCCCGTAATTCAGTTCATTGCTGAAGTATACATCACTATCTGTAATTTAAATTATGTTGTATACTGTAATACACACTGAGCTGCAAAAATAATTCCTAAATCCTAAAAAGAGTTTTTTGTTATAGTGTTATTGATCTAATGAGTGTTCACTGTGCAGGAAAGTCATCTGTGTATTTGAATTGTGTAAGCAATTAAGAACACCTGTGATATCTAGATTGAAAAGTGTGAAAGACAAATTTATCCTGACTTGTCTTAAAGTCTTGTTTAAAAACATAAATAGTTTGGTCAGTTAGATGTTCTAGATGTTTGCTAAAGTGTTGCTATTTGGTCTAAGTAGCCTATGTAATTTTAATAGAACTGCATGTCTTCTTTAGTGATACAAGCTCAGAAACATTTATAATCCGTTGAAGTTTTTTATGTTGTGTATTGACTTGGTGCCATGATGGATATTGAAAAGTAATTTATTTTTCATTTTAAACAGTATAGATGATTACTTAATGGTAATGCAATATTTGTGAACACAACTATGTCAGACTAAAAATTCCCTTACAACTATGCATGTGGGCTTGCTTTGGTGTTACCACCCCTCATAGACCCAATGCCACCCCCTTGCCACCCTAAAGAAAATTTTTTTTAGATCCTCTCCTGTTTCTTGGAAATATTGGAGCTGTTGATGGAATTCATGTTCACACCATTGCAACTGTAAACAAGGAAAAATACCAATAGAAAAGGATTTCAAAATATCAATTAGAATTCATGATAATTTTGCACAATGCAGAGCATTTTAAAAAATATACTGAAATATTAAATAGTGTCTTAATTAAATGATTTTATTGTAGTTTCATCAAATGATTGGTGTTGTGCTGCAGTGACTTCACATGAGCAGGCTCATTATTGGCTGTTTCAGAGGACAAGGGCGGCCATTTTGGGTTGACATTGTAGTCCTTAATTCACAACACTGAAGTGTCCCCTCAGTCAACACTTAAGAGTCAGTCTTAGACTTTACTGAAGTTGCTTTTAGCTTCTTTATAAAAGTCTCCTACTTTTTACTAAGAATTTTTTGACACCTAAGTCATAGTTTAAGACTATTCTTAAGAGAATTTCTGAGAAGTTTTATGCATACAGGCCCAGATGTTTAAAGCACCAGGCATCATACACTTAACGACTGTATAAAAAAAAAAAAAAAAAAAAAGTGACACTTTAATTTAATAGTCCACTTTAGACATTCTACTAACTATAAGTAACTTTGCAACTACATGTCAACTAATTCTCATTAATTTGCAACTACATGTCTACATGACTAACTCTCAGAGCAGACTGTTAGGTTAGGTTTAGGGTTAGTAGAAAAAGTTGACATATACTTGCAAAGTTTAGAAGAGTGTTAGAAGATATTAAGCAGACAGTCTACTAATACTCTAATGACTAGTTGACATGCAGCTGCAAAGTTACTTACTGTTAGTAAARTGTCTAAAGTGGACTATGAAAATAAAATGTTACCAAAAAAAGAACGTTTTATATCCTCCAACTGGATATGTGACCATCATACACAATGAAAAATTGTGTAGTGTATTCCAGCCCTAACATTTAACTATACCTTTTTCCCTTATAACATCCACTACAACATGATCTGCCATAAAACACTGATGTTCATATATATATATTTATATATATATATATATATATATATATATATATATATATATTTATTTATTTTCAGTGTCTGAATTAAGGATTTGGTTGTTGGGAGAAGACAGGACAGATAAGTATTCAGTGGGAAACTTGCTCTTGAGAAGAAATGAATTTGAAACAGAAGCTTCTCTTCCACTTCATCAATGTGCTAAAACAGGCAGAGGACAGATTGAGGATCAAAGCATATCTGTTGTCATCACACCAAATCTGTTTAACAGAGATGTTCCTGCAGATGAAATTACTCAGGCACTAAAAAATTGTGAGGCCATGTCTGCTCCAGGCCCACATGTGCTTCTGCTAATTCTGCAACCAGATACTTCTGCTGAGAAGATCAAATATATGAGTAAAACCATGAACTCCTGGTCAGAAAACGCAGTGAATCATATTATGGTACTGGTGATGGAGGGAGAAAAAAAATTAAGTACTGCTAAGGAGAAAAAACTTGTTCCTAGTTTACTTAAAGAAAAATGGAGGTGGCACAAAATAAACAGAATATACACAGATCAAGATAAATTATCCACTGACCTATTTGAAAAAATTAAGAATTTTGTGAAGGAGAATGAATCAAATCATCTCCGTCTGGAAATTTATGAATTACCACCAGAGATGCCGTCAAGGAAAACAGTGAAGGAGAAATTTGCCAGATTTTGTAAGTTACTTTACGTTATTTTCAAATTACTGTGTCATTTGTTTTTTCATTTAGACTCATATCCAATATTAATGTTTTTTAACTAATTAAGGAATTTGTATACAGTAAAGATATTTTAATGATATTGTATGTTATCTCCAAGCCTCAGACATTAAACAGAAAATTGGATCACTTATGCAAATACCATCTCAGAGTACAAGAAACAAAGAAAGTAAGTGACTATTATTGTCATGGTATCAAATCTTCAGTCAGGACTGTCATGCAATAAAACTTACCATACTGACCAGAATTTCTTTAATCACTTAAAAGCCACATTCCTTCCTGGAGAAGCATACATGATAAATATAGAGTTCTGGCATGAAACTCTGATTGGTTCACTGCTCTACATTCTAGTGCTAGCTGTAACCAGTTTAGCTGCATGCTTCAGAAACAGCTGAAATCAACATTAACAAGATTCACGCTCATTACTCTAAGGTCAATGTTTTCATTAGTTGTGATGAGCGTGTGGTTGATTTCAGCTGCGTGCAGTCATTTGAATGACAGTGTTGCGGGAGAAGAAAATAAGAGCTATTGCTTAAGATCATCTATGTTTGTTGTAGTGAAATGCATTATGAGTTGTTATTATCATTTTAAATCAGTGACGTTGGTCTTTTATGTCTGTTCGCGGGTTTTACAAATGTTAAATCAATGAAAAGCATTCAAAACAGCTTGTCACTGAACCACTGGATACTCAAACTGCCAGTGAAACCTCATAACTTCACACAGCCTCCATTCAAAATGATGCAGCGCGCACAGCCTGGATACAGCTCCCTCTCCACTTGTTCGCAATGCAAGGGTAAAAACCCGCAATAAGAATATGGTTAGATCCCCTCAACCTTAATAAAGTGATCAAGCGTCCACACTACCCCTTACCAACGATAGAAGACATTACACCCAAACTAATGGGTGCGAAGTACCTCAGTGTTTTAGATGCCCGTTCAGGGTACTGGGCTATAAAACTAACAGAGGAATCGTCCAAGCTGATGACATTTAACACTGTATTTGGACGGTACAGATTTCGACGTCTCCCATTTGGCATCATTTCAGCTCAGGATGAAATTCAACGCAAAATCAACGAGACGTACGAAGGTCTAAATGGTGTCGTTGCCATCGTCGATGATATTCTGGTTTACAGACGAACCAAAAAGGAGCATGATGACAACTTGCACGCAATGTTGCAAAGGTCTCGTGAGAAAGGCGTAAAACTCAACCCTGAGAAAAGCATTGTGAGTGCCACTGAAGTTCGCTACTTTGGTCACTGCTTATCCGCTGAAGGAATTAAGCCAGACCCTGAAAAGGTCTCAGCAATCAAAAACATGGAGCCACCAAAGAACAAAGCAGAGCTCAAAACAGTCCTGGGAATGGTAACTTATCTGTCCAAGTTTGCGCCCTGCTTATCGGACATTAATGCACCACTTCGTCAACTGCTTAAACAGTCCAGCGGGGTCATTTGGGATTCCCAGCACAATGATGCATTCCAAAAAATGAAAGACCTCATAACTAAGGAACCTGGACCAGTCCTTACGTATTATGACCCACAGAAAGAGCTGCACCTTCAAGTGGACGCATCGAAGTATGGCCTTGGCGCAGTCCTGCTTCAGGACGGAAAGCTGCTCAGCTATGTGTCAAGGTCACTGACCGAATGTGAAGTTAGCTACGCTCAAATAGAAAAGGAGCTCTATGCGGTCTTATTCGACTGCAAGTATGTGGACCGAGAAGTCATAGTGGAGTCTGATCACATGACATGGCATCCCAGAGAAATTTGTCTCCAACAATGGTCCGCAATATCGAGGCAAGGAGTTTGAAGACTTTGCAAAGACGTGGAGTTTTGTGCACACCACCACTAGCCCCCATTACCCCCAGAGCAACAGTTTGGCTGAGAAGACTGTGCAGATCACAAAATCAATCTTGACAAAAGCCAAGATGGACAGGAAAGATCCCTATCTCAGTTCGTTAGAGTATAGGAATACACCTGTTGACAACTTCAAGTCGCCTGCCCAGCTCCTCATGAGTCGCAGACTGCGATCCATACTGCCAACCACTAACAAGCAGCTCCTACCTAAATTTTCAGTTTCACCGAGGCACGCTTCGAAAGGGTTAAGCAGCAGCAGCATCAGAAAAAGTATTATGATCGCTCAGTTCATCCATTGTCACAGCTTCGCACCGGACAACCCATTCGCATGGATGCTGGGGGTCTTATCTATCGGTTGCAACGCACATAGGTTAATACAAAAAGTAATACATGCGGTTCACATGGCTCTTTGGAGCAGCATCAGTACATATGTCTTGGCAGCACATTCTCACTCCCAACTCGTCACATATTGATGCTTGGTCAGGACCCCTTTAGCGTCACTTTTTAACACTCAGCGTACCCCTTTTGTGCCCTTTTTCGATGCGCAGTGTCCTCCATTGTTTTCATTTTTTTGTCTTAATTTAATGGTTTGCATGCATTTGTAAAAAATATAAATGCTTTTATATAAATGTAGACTTTCACTGGAGCACCTAAACCCAACCCTACCCTAAACCTACCCATTTCTAAACAATATAAAAGATGTAGCAGACAAATATAAGTACAGTCACAGGTATTTATTGCACAAACTGACCATAAAAAAGCAGTATAAAAGCATGACAAACAAATCCTACTGCATTCCAAGTCTTCTGAAGCCATACGCTCTCTTTATGCAAAGATTTAAGGTTTTAATCGCTGAAAATGATCCCGCTCCATTAACCCGCTCACATCTCATTCAAAAAGACACACAAGAGCCAATGGCATTTCACAACAGCATGACGCAATCGGTCATGAGACACCCAAGAGCCAATAGTATTTCACAAAAAGGCAATTGAAAGGCTGGCGACATTTTTTGAATTCGCGCACAGACAGTACTGCAGCAGCACACTGGACGGCGGATGACGATCTAGGGTTGTTCGATTCCAAAAATTTTGGATTTTGGAGTCCGATTCTTGGATGAGAATCGATTCCTCACTGTTGTTTTCGATTCTTTTCTAATCTTGTTTTTTATAGAGTGGAGTTACCTAATTTCGCCATGACTGTAGGATACAAAGGGTCTTAGAAAGTAGCCTAATCATAATATGAAGCTTTAAAAAAAAAAAAAAAGATACATTTCTGTATTTAAATTGAAGTGTTGTCTGCATTGCACATGAAATTAGTTATAGCCCACAGCGCAGCAGTGGCGTTTATTGCATGAATGGAACAAGGCACAGTTCAGCTGAATGATGTGTACTTCAATGGTATGCTTTGCGCAAAATTAACAAACTGTACACTGAACACAAAATAACCAGAACAACAACACTGATATAAGAGCTTGTGGTTTATCTGTCAAATCAGATGCGCTCTCGGCCACTGATCTGTGCTCTCTGCGTTTTCTTTCAGAATTATCATTGGCTGACAGAAAGGTTAAAAATAGCATTTTATTTAAGACGGAAATAGAATCAAGACCCTTGATCACGTCATGAACTATTCTAGTGTGCAGCACTCAAAACTGTGAACAAAATATACAGCAGTTTCACTGTAAAATAACTTTTGAATCGTGGAAAAGAAACAGACTTCTAATCACTATTAGCGAGCAAGGCTGCATCCTCAAACTCAGACGTGCTCAGTACCGACTCTTTTCATTCAGCTTATTTTCGTGAATCGATGTTCAGCGACGTCTGATGACAACAGCCGAGATATGCAGCCTTCGTATGATGAAGCCTTTAGTTTGAGAGGCTCCCATAGATAAGCTTTGTTGAACTGAAAATGGCCATGAATGGAGAGTCGATTCCCCTTGATGGGATCATTTCCAGACTTTGGAATCGACTCTCTTTTTCCAACGCCTCAGAATCGAGGAATCGATTATTTTTGGAATCGACTACCAGCCCTACGGCGATCACGTCTGTTCTTCTCACAAATCAATCGTTTTGCCTCAAAACACTTGGAATATTAATACTTTTTGAATAAATTATGAATATTGTTGTATCTGCCTGTTATATCTTGTGTTTTGTTGACAAATGGTTAGGTTTAGGGGCAGGGGTTGAGTTAAATGTGTAAATAGTGTAATATAAATAAAACTGTTGTAACTATTTGCATTGAAAAAATCACACAAAGGGTCCTGACCAAGCGTCAATATGTGGCGAGTTGGGAGTGAGAATGTGTTGGTCTTGGCAATAGATTTGCTTTGTGGGGGGTGTCTTGTCTCCTTGTCTGTTCATCTTCGTGTGTGTGGATACATGCAAGTCCACTGATGCAGCAGTTTATCCTCATATTCAGCGGCATTCATATATTGGCTTGTATTGTATTGTGTTCTGTGTCTCCTGCTTTGTGGGGGGTTATTCATATATTTTATATGTGCAGCAGCAATATTTCTTACATGCTCACAGTAGCATGCTGTGGATGCATTGGCAGTAGCAAACCTCTGTACTTGCTCTGCCGCAGCAGCGTAGTCGATCTATTCCACCAATACATTTACATTGTCATGTACATTACCATTACCATTACCAGAACTTGCTTTAACAATGTAAATAATATCATAATGATAGATGTGAGATGTCTTTTAAATAAAATAAAAAAAAAATAAAAATTTAACACAATTTTTTTCTATGGCATTTTTTTTATAAGACATGTATTTTCACACAGTGGATTTTTTGTTCTGAATTCTTAGACTGCATATATCCGTTTTTTAAAAATACAGCTTTAAGTTTTCAAGATGAAGAAGAAATTCAGAACATCAAATTCAATATTCAAAATTTAAAACACAAAAATTCAGATCATACAGAGAGTAGATCAGAGGTATTCTACTCAGGGAAGAGAAGATGATTTCGGAAAATTCGAACAATGCATTTATGGCGACCGGGAGGGGATATGTTCGGCTAGCTTTGTCATGACCACAGCATATTAACTCACTGGAATGTGATAATATGTTGTGGCCACAAGATGTGAATTCAAATTCAAACAAATTCAAATTTACACAATTCAAAGAGTTTTGTCATACTATATGCTCCATAGTAAAATTCTACTTTGAAATTAAAATGTTCAAATTTGTGATAAATTTGCACTTGCAATTTGCATGATTAAATGAAAGTAACACAACTGACGCTGACCTTGTTTGTTTTAGTGTCTGTTTTCAATCTGGTGCTGTTTGGAAGCAACAGTGCTGGGAAGACTTTAGCCGTGAATACAATACTGGGCCACGATGAGTCTGCAGAAGTGTCTGAATGTAAAACCCATCAATGTCTCAAAAGAGATGGTGAGATATATGGACACAAGGTCACTCTGGTTGAAATGCCGAAGCTAAACAAAACATCTCTGTCTCAGAAGGATGTGCTGCATGAGGCATACAATGCTCTGTCTTTATGTTCATTTAACATAAACGCATTTTTCCTTGTCCTTACTGTTGATCTTCTCACTGACGATGATAAAGGAGAACTTGAATTAATCTGTAACATATTTGACACGTCTGATGGGAAGTTCTGGGATTGTTTGATGATCATGTTCATATATCAAGAGGACAGGCAGGATAAGGCTGTCACTGAATTTCTACATGTAAACAGAGACATTCGGAATTTATTAATGCAATGTGGGAACAAATATTACAAACTCAGTGTTAACCAAAGACCTGATAGTACGCAGATCACAGAACTGCTGCAGAAGATCTATACAGTTACGTGTTATTCGTATGTAACATTTATGCAAGCACAGATGGAGAAAAGAATTCAGCTGGAGGCCAAAATTGAAGAAATTGGAAAAAAAATCACGGCATTAAATAAGATTAATCAAAACGGTAAGGTGTCATTTAGTCTGAATCTAAAAGGTTGTTTTAGCCAGATATCAATTATATTTTTACATTTAGCTTACCATCAGTGTAACGTTACTACGACTTTTCCATTAGTACAATAGTTTTTTTTTATACGTTAAATCTGTGTGATTATGAAATATACTGTTTTGTATATTCACCTCTTTTGACTCCTGGGGATTTTTTAAATTCATATTTAACATTTGCTTATGTCTGTAAAAAATATATATAAAAAATAATGTAATGTGTATATTTCTCTTTCTCTGCACCCTAGCTGAGAGTAAGAGATCAAGCATGAACTGTGTGAGGATTGTGCTTATTGGAAAAACTGGAAATGGGAAGAGTGCCACAGGAAACACTATACTTAACAGAAAGGCCTTTAAATCTCAAGCCAGTTTTAAATCAGTGACATCCTCATGTCAGAAGGAAGAGGGGTTTGTTAATGGACATCCAGTCACTGTTGTTGATACACCAGGTCTGTTTGACACACAACTCCCTAAAGATGATGTGAAGCAAGAGATACTGAAGTGCATCAGTCTCCTCTCTCCAGGACCACATGTGTTTCTGCTCGTGCTTAGATTTGGAAGAATTACTGATGAAGAAAAAGAAACTCTGAACCTGATCAAGGAAACCTTTGGGAAGAACGCTGGAATGTTTAGCATCATAATATTCACTCATGGTGATGAGCTGAAAGACCAGACAATTGAAAGCTGTCTAGAAGATACAGATTCACATATGAAGAAGCTGATCAGAGATTGTGGAGAAAGATATCATGTGATTGACAATACAAAACCAGATGATTCTAAACAAATCACTGACTTGCTGGAAAAAATCAACAGTATGATTGAAAAGAGTGGAGGAGGATGTTACACCAATGAGATGTTTGAAGAAGCAGAAGCTGCCATAAAACAAGAAATGACAAGAATATTACAGAACAAGAGAGAAGAGATGGAAAGAGAGAACAAATGTTTATGTGACAAACATGAGATGGAGATGGCAGAGATAAAGAGGAGAATAGCAGAACAAAGAGAGTTAATGGAGAGAGAGAGAGGAAGGTAAAGGAGGAAGAACTCAGACTCAAGGAAGAGCTCTTGCAAAATGAACTTAAGAGAAGAGATGAACAAGAAGAGATGGAGAAGAAAGAAAGACAAAAAGAAGAAGAGAAGAGAAGAATTGAAGAGGAGAGGAAACTGGAGGAATGGAACAGGACACAACAAGAATTAGAAGAGAAACGAATAAAATTGGAGAATGAGCAACAAGAGAGAGATCAGGAATATAGAGAGAAGTTTGAGAGAGAGTGGAAAGAAATGGAAGAACTTCATAAAAACAGACTAAAGAGGAAACATGAGGAAGGATACCAGAAGAGACTTAAAGAGGAAAGGAGTGAATGGGAGCTGAAAGAAAAGAAAATGATTGAAGAATTTGAAGAAGAAAAAATAAAAAGAGAAGAAAAGGAGAAGGAGAGGATTGAAAAAGAGCTTAAAGAAAGAGAGAGAATAGAGAAAGAGTATGAGAACAGCAAAATAGAGATGAGAAAACAAAAAGAAGAATGGGAAAAATCATGGAAGGAGGAGTGGGATAAAAGAGTGAGAGAGGAGAAGGCAAGGAGGGAGGAAGAGAGAGAGAAACTGAGAAAGCTTGAAGAAACATTTGAACGAGAGCGTAAAGAGGAGGAGGAGAAGAGGAAGAGAGAAGATAAAGCCAGACGAGAACAGGAAGAGAGAGAAAGAAAAGAAATGGAGGAAGAACATGAGAGAAAATTAAAAGAAATGAAGAGAAAGTATGAAGATGAGGCCAGAAAACATGCAGAGGAATTCAATGAATTCAGAGAGAAATATAAGAAAGATTTTCAGGCTCTGATGTTTAAACATGATTCAGAGATGCAGCAGTTTAAGCTAAAGCAGTGCCATGAGCATGAAAAGGAGTACATTGTATTGAGTGAACTCTCAAAGCAAAAAGAGAAAAATCTGAATGAAAAAATGAAAGAAATGGAAGAGAAACATCAAAAAGAGGTTGATGAGCTGAAGAAGAAGTATGAGGACAAATGTGTTTTACTGCAGGATATCCTTACTTGATTTATGCCCTGACATGAATAAGGTTAGAAGTAATCTCAAGGTTACCATTACCACAATGGCATTAATGAATCTTTTATTATTTTTAAGGAAGAAACATCGTATGCTGCTCAGAGACACAATAGCTGCTTCTTTTTATTGTAAATATATATATATTTTTTTTTTTTTTGGCAGAGCAAAATTGGTCATTAAAATGCTGTTGGTCTGAATATCTGTTGTTGATCAGAACAGAAGCATTCTTTCTGATGAAAATATTGCTTCATTGTTATATACCATTGTTATAGTTCTAAGTGGATAAAAAAGATCTAAAAAAGAAATAAACTGAACAAGTTTTGCTGACATTTGATTAATAGAAATAGAATAATGAGTCCCTGAAAAATAAAACAAGTCCCTAATGATTCAATATGGGGATGTCAATATGAAAGTAATTGTTTATGGTTTATTGAACAAGCATGAAAAGCATTGTTTAAACACTTTCCAATAAGGATAGGTAAGATTTTTATTATTTTATTTTGTTATTTTATTTAAGGATTTTATGATATCATCTAAAAAATACAGCATTCTGAAAAAGGGATGTTCTTTTTTTTTTTTTTTTTTTTGACGTTCATAAGATTTAATTTTCTAGTGAATATTATCTTGCCATTAATGTATAGAACAGATGCTAGCAATCTGTTTAAAGTCAGGCTCATTAAAAGTACTGTCCTCTTTCTGTAGAGTCACTCTAATAATTATCAGAATATTTGCATTTATTATGGTGCACTTTGCCATGGTTATGTAATATGCCCTTTTAAATACTGCTATTTTGTAATTGTTTGCCTTTTTTTTTTTTTTAATAAACATTTACCTTCTTAAAATACTTTTTGTTTGTTTGTTTTTTTGTATACATTGTAAGGACCAAATTTCCCCACAAGGATAGTAAAACCTGACATTTTTGTCCCCACGAGGGAAATAAAATATTAAAATGACTGTCTGAAGCATCATGTAGTATTTAGTAGTTATTCTCTAACTACTTTAGTATGAGTATATTTTTAGCAAAACACACAGCAAACACAATATCATCATCATGTTCTAGTCTGACTGTAGTTTCTTTTACCTAGAAGTGACACTGTACTGCCACCTTTATAGGAACCTATGCTAAATTTACCTCTTGACAGTTTTTAGTACACACTCCACTCACCTTTTCTTCTGCATACTTCTCTAGTGCCTCAAATTTGAGTTACAGACAGCTGTTAACTGATGATTGAATACATTTCATGCACAGGTAATCCCATTTCACTGCTTAACACATATAAGGGAGACCAGGACTAGTCACACTTTTTACTCCAGCCAGTATTTATTTTGTTTTGGTGCTAGAAATAGGTACTAGCTGTAAGTACAGGTGAATTAGGCAAATAACAACAACAAAGTCAGGAATATTAGGCAGCCATGTAAGTGGTCGTGTGGATATTATGTTGCCACTAGATGGCATCAGTCCCTTGACATCCGGAATAGGCCACAAAAAATGATTCTGACACCTTTGAGATAACACGCATTTTTGGAGTGTTTTGGAATGTTTACAAACCATAAAAATAAGGTTAATCAATACACTGAATTGTGCACATGTAGTAACAGTCTCATACAGTAAAAGGTTATGTAACTGACTCCTCAGACTATTGTCTACCATTGTTAAAAACATGAAAGAGATAAATGATTAGATTAGGATCGCATTGTGAGATATGACGGCACAGTTACAAGAAATAGTAGTAACTGTATCACCTCTAATAAAGGCTTTCCCTGAAAGTGTATCTTCTCTTTTTACAAAAAAACAACCACTAATATATATATATATATATATTTTTTTTTTTTTTTTCTATTTTGAATCCTTCCCACAGCATCCAGATGCGTTTTTGGATAATGTATTATACATAATATATATTATAACGTTTTTTATTTATTTTATTTACTCTAAAGCAGATATAGCGAGATAGATCTGATGGAGAGAGATAACATATCTAATGTGACTACAACATGGTAATCGCGTGGCACCTAGATCTTCTGAAGAAGATGAGGTAAATCCAGGATCATTAGATGAGATAATGGTATCAAACCTGAGCAACAGAGAATGTTCAAAGGTGGCTAATAATAATGGTAAATGCCAGGATCTACCTCTAAAACCATACTGGTCCTTGCAGTTTGTTTAAAACGAGTAGTACAAATGTAGTATTACACATTATTCTACATAAAA
>JAHKKF010499449.1:0-12481 GCA_019740295.1 Labeo calbasu | reverse complement strand
AAATTATTATTATTATTATTTATTTATTTAATTTTTTTTTTTTTTTTTTTTTTTTTGCTTTTACAACTTAATTTCACCAAAAATAGAATAAAGACCATACAAAACATCATCATTATTATTATTATTATTATTATTATTTGGGCTTTTTACTTTCACCAGAATAGGCAGATTATTTATAACAGGGAAGTTAAGTTTTTTTTTATTATTATTATTTTTTTATATATATATATAGCACATTTCATACAAAATGGTATTTCAAAGTGCTTTACAAAAAAAAATAATAATAACAAAATAATCACAACAGATGCATAAGTGGATAAATAAAAATAGCATGTATAAAAATGAAAACTGAAAGCGTAGAATAAAAATGATTAAAATGATTAATTTCTGAAATATGAAAGTACTTTTGTTTGTTAGTGTTTAATTTTGTTGTAGTGTAAATAAAGACATCTTATTGTGATGTATATTTCTTAATATTTTCTGTTACATTCTAACTAAAAAGCGTTTTGCGCATTTTGCACATTACCTGTGTTGTCAACTGAAAATATTGTTTAAAATTGTTTCTTTTGATTTTTCTATTGGGAGCTATTGGCTTATAAACAAACAGAAACCATGATTTTCTAATAGGCCAATTTAAAAATGCACTCTAAATAAATAACACGTTTTCTCAGTGTGGATGTAGTTTGATAGTTCTGGATGAGGAGCTTTAGTTTACATTGTGTTTCTTGTTCTTAAGTCTCAAGAAACATTCAACAGTAATCGCTCTCGGTGTTCAAAAGTGCTGGTTCTCTTACATAAGAAAAGCTCAGAAGAGGCCCGGAGTGCTTATAATCCAGCCACACTAATGTAGGCCACTACACATTCAGCTGTTAACTCTGGATGTGTGTATATGGCTGTATATTCTGGTTTTTGGAGATGGATTATTGAACTGTGGGTTTCAGCTGCACATGCTGTTGTAGTTTTATTAAGACACTCTTTTCTTCGGGATGAAATTCCTTTCATCCTGAAACATGTGGCAAACAGTCCATGAACCTCGGGATCTCGGCCAGATCACCGTGACGACCGGAGCGTTTGGGTTCTGGAGCGGAATGTGCTCAGAGAAACACAACTAACATGCAGACGTGATGTTTTGGGTTTCATGTCTGTCACAAAGAGGACGTTTAAAACACATTTATTAGACTTATATCTCACAATTCTGAGAAAAAAAGTCACAATTGCAAGACACAAACTCAATGTGTTTATGTTGCAATTCTGAATTTATTTCTCAAATCTGAGTTTATATCATGCAGTTCTGAGAAAAAAAGTCAGAATTGCAAGATCTCGCAATTGTGAGGAAAAAAGTTATTGTTTTATTACTATTTACTTGTGTTCAGTAAGCATGAGAACATTTTATTTACTTTAGTCAGGCTAGTATTAGTTTTTAGTGGTATCTGTGTATCTATGTATGTATCTATCTATCTATCTGTCTATCTGTCTATCTATCTATCTATCTGTCTATCTATCTATCTGTCTGTCTATCTATCTATCTATCTATCTATCTATCTATCTATCTATCTATCTGTCTATCTATCTATCATAGTTGTGCTTAAATACACCCTGAGTGATTTGTATCAGAAAATTGCATCAGCATTTGTGATAAATCATTTTAAATTTTCATATTATATAAATCTTATGTAAATATTTAAGATATCACGATTATATTTTTATTATTATGGTTTTTTTTAATTATTTTAAATATTTTTAAATGTTACGGAAATATTATATGAACATGTAGACTTGTACATGTGTATGATGATATAAAATAATACATTATTATTATTTTTAAGTATCATGTTGATTTGATATAATATGCAAATACTTAAAATAAGTATAGATTTTTAGATCTTAAACACGTTTTGTATTGTATTTTATATGCATTTTTTGCATATTCTTGAATTCTATGCATATTTTATTGCTTTTTAATATATGAATATTATATACATATTTATTTGAAAAATATTAATGTTATAAATGTTTTTTCGTGTTATAAATATGATACAATTTTTATCTTATTATTTTATGAAAAAATATTTGTATTAATTTTAATATAGAAATATAATAGAAATATTTATAAATTGATTGTAGTGATTTCATGTGTTAATAAAAACATCTCATAGTGCATTTATGATTTCTTATGCAGTTTTAAGATCTCACTGAATTTCAAATATGAAATTTTTCAGTCTTTTCATATATATATATATATATATATATATATATATTTAAAAAATCTTTATACAGTGGTAAAAATGGTTAAAATACAGTAAAATTGAAAACAATTTGGGACCAAAAATTATTCTTTGACCTGACCATGTTTTGCTTAAGTGTTTTTTCTTTAATTGCTAACGTGACCTTTTTACACCACAGACTAAACAAATAATATGTATATATTGTCATACTAACAGTTGTCTGAATTTTTGGTTGATTGTGATCCATTACATACCTTTTTATCAAAGTTATCTGACATTGTCAAGCTAAATTTGTTCTGACACAGTTTAACAGTTTAAGTTCTTATCATAAATTATTACCATTTTCGAAACTATAGTGAATAAACGGTGATAAAGGTGACTTTTTTTTACACATTTTAACAAACTATAACCATTCTCACACAACTGGAAGTTGTACAGGAAGTGTGTGCAGACCTTCTGCTCGGTCACTGATTCTCGCCGCACACTTGATTCTTTATTCAGGCACTACAGGTCAGCGCTATAGCAACAGAGAGGCGTGGCCAATGACCTCAGCAGAGCTGATTATAGGCACTGTTGTAATACTGTGGCTCCGCCCACTTCACCTGACCCTGCAGGAGATTACAGAGAGAGAGAGAGAGAGAATCTCTGCCTCGCATTTCCAGCTCCTGCGCTGGAGTAACCAGACACTCGCAGGTGAATTTCTGCCAGGTTCACGGCTGAACACAGACAGAGGGAGTGGTCAGAGGGAAAGGTAATCAAACCTGCGTGACTCCTTCCTCTCCATAGACAGCGCTGAACTTTCTCCAGGAGAAACACAAGCTTTCACAGTCTCCGCCGGAGCAGGAAGTGCCATGTTGCCACATTCCAGAAACAATCTTTAAGGGAAATATCTGGAGCTCGTATCGGTTACTTCTGTAAGTTTCACTGAGACACTGAGACTTGCTCTGTTTTCTTTCTCTCACACTGGATTCGCTAGAACTGCTTGTTAAACTTCTGGCACAAAGTGTTTCCAAATGCTTTAGTGTCTCGCAGCTCTTTCACCGTTAGGACTGGAGTGAGAGAGAGGCAAACCCGGGGATTTTCACGCACAAAAACCTTTTGTTTTCTCCAGGCTGTGAAACTAGAGCGCAGGCAGGTTGAAGTAAAACCGCACTAACTATGCAGCTATTGAATTTCACCTCATAGGATTCAATGCAAACAGCAATATGGATTCAAACCACACTAGGATCTCCGACCAGACGCCGGCCGTGTTAACGTCATTCCGAACGTTGCCTGATGAAGATGCTAACGGTCAGAATGGTGTAATAGATTCTTTAACACCAAAATCTGGAGATGGTTTGGAGGAAAACGTGGACCTGGAGCGTCATCATTCACCCGTTCGGGATGCAGAGCGCTCTTCGTGGACGTCCTCGGATCCGTATCTGGTGCAGGTGACCAGGGTGGAGACGTACATCGA
Organism: Labeo calbasu; assembly: GCA_019740295.1. Taxonomy (NCBI): domain Eukaryota; kingdom Metazoa; phylum Chordata; class Actinopteri; order Cypriniformes; family Cyprinidae; genus Labeo; species Labeo calbasu. Next base: position 8,800 of record JAHKKF010499449.1, on the reverse strand, counting down.
CGACGACGAGGACACGACAGGCGTTCAGGAAAGGTCAGGATGACGAGGTCACCTCAGAGGAACCAATACACTGCAAAAAATGACTTTTTCCTTGTTTTCCAGTACAAATATCTAAATATACTTCAATCGAGATACGTTTACTTGAAGTAAATTCCAGTCAGCTTTATTTCCGTACAGTAAAAGAAGTTACAAAGGAGTTTCACAAAAATAGCAAAATCTAAATTTATGAAAACTCAACTATGGAGTTCAGATGTAAGACAATAGTGTCATTATTCAGTCAGTTCAGATCAATAACAGTTAATCGATCAGCTATAGGCAGCTCTACGAAGATATTACTTGCATAAGAGTATGTTTACATGACAGGGATGTGCTAAAAACAAAGCGTTGTATGTAATAACATGTAATTTCGTTTTTTAGCCTACAGGCCTCCAAAATGCATTTGTTTTGAAAATGAATGACTAAAATGCATACAAACATTATTCTTTTTTTTAGTTGAATATGGTGTTTTGTGAACACCACCTATGATGCTGATTCTTGTTTTGTAAAAAAAGTACCAATATTAAGTGAGTTTTTGCTGAAAACAAGAAAAAATCTCTTAAGAAACATAAACTTAACTCTTGTGCTGTGCTGAAAATACTTTTTATTTGGTGTTTTCAGTTAGAAATGGCATTTTAAAAGTTGCTTGTAAATCTCTGGTTAGGCTGTATTATCAGAAAATCTTGGATTCAGTTTGTTTTTTTATTAATTAGCACAGGTTTTGTGCTTATTTTTGGTTGATCATAGGGTTCATTGATATGTTCCAAAAGAAATACAAAACCTGTGCTTACAAGAAAATAAACTGAACCCAAAATTTGGTGATAATATAGCACTTAAAAAACGAACAGTAATAATAAAAATAATAATAAGCAATTTTTTGACAGGTGTAATTAAAAAGTTTTAGTCCAGTACTTTAACATTAACTCGCATTTTCAGGAAAAAGAAAATTTCACACAATAATTAGGGTTCTTTCAAAGGGCAAACAACATTACTTGCAGATTTATAGATTAATATTTGTAGGCTATTTAGGATTATCTCAGGCCAGTAGTTGGCTGACATTATGCAAACATAATATGCACACACACACGTCACTGTTTTCACAAATTAGCTTTTTAGTAGTCCACATGAAGACAATAACAGTCAAAACTGTGCACGTGTTCAATACTTTGCATTTTCAGGCCCCCAAAATGCGTTTGTCATGAAAACTAATAACTAAAAACACATAAAAAGTGTATTGTTTTAGTTGAAAATGTTGTCATGTAAATGCCTACATGATGTTACTTTTTTTTAGAAAACAAGAATTATCAAAATTAAGTGAGTTTTTGCTTAAAACAAGAAAAAATCTCTTAACTTAACTTAACTTTTGTGCTGAAAATACTTATTTGGTGTTCCTGGTTAAAAATGACCAATCATTTTTCTTTTTTAAGCAAAAACTCACTTTATTTTGATGATCTTTTCTCTAAATAAATAAAAAAATAAAATGTATTTTGTAATATAAAATGTTACTTATTCACATGGATCTGCAAAAACGACTAAAACTGTGTTATTCGTGCCAGGCCAGTAGTTAAAGAAACTGAACCCAATATTTGGTAATAATATAGCATTAAAACAACAACAACAAAACTAATAATAATGATAATTATAAGCAATTTTTTTTACAGGTGTAATAAAAAAAAAAGTTTTAATCCAATATTTTATTAACTATCATTTAAGAAAATTCCACACAATAATTAGGGTTCATTCAAAGGGCAAACAAGATAACTTATAGATTTATAGATTAATGTTTATAGGCTGTTTCGGATTATCACACCCCTCTGACCAATTTTTCTTGTTTTAAGCAAAAACTCACTTTATTTTGATGCTCTTTTCTCTAAATAAATGTAAAAAAAATATAGTTTGTAATATAAAACATTCCTCGTTCACATGACTCCACCAAAACAACAACAAAAAAATTGTTATTCATGTCAGGTCAGTAGTTGGCTGACACTATGCGAACACGTAATACGCACACGTATGACGTCACTGTTTTCACAAATTAGTATTTTGTAGTTTACGTGAAGACAATAACAGTCAAAACTGTGCATGTTTTCAATACTTTGCATTTTCAGGCCCCCAAAATGCATTTGTTGTGAAAATGAATGACTAAAACGGATACAAAGATGATCATTTTTAGTTGAAAATGGTGTTGTGTAAACATCCCCTATGATGTTGATTCTTGTTTTCTAAAAATAAGTATCAAAATTAAGTGAGTGTTTGCTTAAAACAAGAAAAAAATTCTTAAGAAACTTAACTCTTGTGCTGTGCTGAAAATACTTATTTGGTGTTCTCAGTTAAAAAATACATTTTAAAAGTTGCTTGTAAATCTCTCATTATGCTGTATTATCAGCAAAACCTGTGCTTAGTGAAAGAAAATAAACTGAAGAAAAGAAAAGAAACAAAAACTAACAGTAATAATAAAAATGAGCATAATAATAAGCAATTTTTTGACAGGTGTAATAAAAAAAAGTTTTAGTCCAATATTTTAATATTAACTATCATTTAAGAAAATTCCACACAATAATTAGGGTTCTTTCAAAGTGCAAACAAGATTACTTACAGATTTATAGATTAATATTTATAGGCTATTTCGGATTATCACACCCCTCTGACCAATCATTTTTCTAGTTTTAAGCAAGAAATAAAAATGTTTATTTTGGTGCTCTTTTCTCTAAACAAATAAAAAATAAAATGTATTTTGTACTATAAATCATTCCTCGTTCACACGTATCTGCAAAAACAACTAAAATCTGTATTATTCATGTCAGGCCAGTAGTTTGCTGACACTATGCAAACACGTAATACGCACACGTATGACGCCACTGTCTTCACAAATTAGTTTTTTGTAGTTTACATGAAGATGATAACAGTCAAAACTGTGCATGTTTTCAATACTTAGTGACTAAACTCTTATAAGTTTTCACAGGCGTATCAAAATTAAGTGAGTTTTTGCTTAAAACAAGAAAAAACACAACTTAACTCTTGTGCTGTGCTGAAAATACTTATTTGGTGTTCTCAGTTAGAAATGGCATTTTAAAAGTTGCTTGTAAATCTCTGGTTATGCTGTATTATCAGCAGATCTTGGATTCAGTTTGTTTTCTTCCAGTTAGAACAGGTTTTGTGCTTCGTTTCGGAAGTGGTCGATTGTACGGTTCATTAATATGAGCTCATGCACATCAGTTTTTGCCTACTCGTTCCAAAAAGAAACACTAAAAAAAAGATTATAACAAAACTGAATCCAAGATTATAGCATAACCATAAATAAATAAATACATCCATACATACATAAATACTACTACTACTACTAATAAGAAGAAATTCTTTGGGATCTTTTTTGCAGAATTTTTGACAGGTGTAAGAAGTAAGAAGTAGTTTTCCCCTGTGTGAGCAAAGTCAGTCATTTTTAGTCTAGTACTTTAACATTAACTAGCATTTTCAGGAAAAAGAAAATTCCACACAATAAATAGGGTTATTTCAATGGCAAACAACATTACTTATAGATTTCTGGATTAATATTTATACATTATAATATAGTATAACCTTAAATTAAATTAAATTAAATTAAACTGAATAAATATTACTAATAAGCCATTTTTTAGTTTTTTTTTTTTTTTTTGAAGATAATTATTGACAGGTATAAGAAAAAAATAATAATTGTTTAGTTGTTTTACCCTGTGTCAGCAAAGTCACTAATTTTTAGTCTAGTACTTTAACATTAACTAGCATTTTCAGGAAAAAAGAAAATTCCACACAATAAATAGGGTTATTTCAATGGCAAACAAGATTTCGTATAGATTTGTAGATTAATATTTATAGATTATAATTTAGCATAACCAAAAGTATAAAATACAATAAAATAAAACAATATAAAATAAACTAAACTAAAATAGATCTTTTTTGCAGATAATTTTTGACAGGTATAAGAAAAACATAATAATAATAATTATTGTTTAGTTGTTTTACCCTTTGTAAGCAAAGTCAGTCAGTTTTTGCCCAGTACTTTAACATTTAACTAGCATTTTCAGGTAAAAAGGGTTAATTCAAAGGGCAAACAAGATTACTTATAGATTTATAGATTAATATTTATAGACTATTTTGGATAATCACACCCCTCTGACCAATCATTTTCTTGTTTTAAGCAAAAACTCACTTTATTTTGATGCACTTTACTCTAAATAAATAAATAAATACAATGTCTTGTAATATATCTTAATTTAAGAATGTTTAGATATTTGTACTGGAAAACGAGAGAGAATTTTTTTTTTTTGCAGTGTCCATTTTAGTAATTATGAGTTTTAAAACTCCGCTTTAAATCTTGCTGTTGTTGACAGGGAACACGAAGGATCTCAGGAGAAACTCAAGCCGTTCGTCGTCAAAGCCGAGAGTCTCGTGGAGCGATCGCTTAAAGACACTTCGGTTCTGAGCCGGACGGGTTCGTATGGTAAACTCAACCGCTCGCTGGATTTCTCATCTCGGTTTTTGGATGATTCCAGGAAGGAAGTTCCATCTTGGAGCGCTCATAGAGTAGATTCAGCGTCGGAATTACTCAACAGAAGTTTCACAGGCGAGTCGGACGTCAGCAGCTGGAGACGAGTCGTTCCTCTGCACAAACCATCACCTGCTTCAGAATCAGAAATAGCAGATGAGGACGTCACTTCGTTTTCAGGTGATTCTCACCCAGAAGGGAGTTCAGAAGCAGATCCGGTGTCTCCGGCGGATTCCGACAAAAGAGAGACCGAGAGTCCAGCTTCTGTTTTACCCACCTCAGATCCTCAGCCAGAGACAAAAGGTCTTTCAGAGACGCTCTCGGGATCTGAAAACCTGCCAGACGCTCCTCCGAAAGACTCCAAACAGAACAACAGCCCGACTAAGAGCAGCGGCGACAAATACCAGATGCCCGCTCTGTTCAGCGGCTTACGGGTGTTGAAAAAAGGAGCGCTGGGAGACGAGAGGGAGACGCTTTCAGAAATCAAACAGCGAGACGCCGACCGAGCGCTGCTGAGCCTCAAACAACACGTCAACAAAGCCAAATTTGAACAACCCACCAGCATCGGAGTTACCAAAAAGAAAAGCGAACCCAGAAGTTTGTCTGAAATCACCAGTTTGCTACAGAAAGTGTCGAACGTTGAAGTCAAACAGAATGAGGACAAATCGGATCCGAGCGATGAAGTGACCGCTGAAAACACAGACGATGGTGGTAAAACAGACAGCGGTAGTAAAGTATCAACGGATACGTCGTTTGACGCTTTAAAATCTAAATTATTCGGCTCTAAACCTGCTAAGAAGGATCCTGTGGATGCAGCGCTGGATCTGGATGCTGTCAAAAGGAAGAAGAAGAGCGATAAAGAGCTGCTGAGGTCCATCTTTGAGAGACAGAATAAAGCTCCGGTCACTGAGGCCAAGAGTCCGACAGAGGAGAAAGAGAAAGTATGTATTATTAAGACGATTTACAACCGCCGTCAACGTGAACGTTCCTCATTCAGTCTTCATGCTGTTGTTTACATACTTATTCACTGAAATAAATTCAAAGAGTCTGAATCATGTATCATAGTTAGTTATTTATCTTAGGTTATTTATTTATACACTGTAAAATAAACATTAGTTTTTTACAGGTAAAAATACGGTAGCAACATTAAACACCATCATGGTAACACACATGAAACTTAAATAATGCAATAAATGTTAATTTAACAACATTAGATGTAACATACAACCCTAATATACGCAACTGACAAGACAAAACTAAGAAGAAAACATCAAATGTGAAATGTAACGGAATTCTGGGAATGTTAATTTACGGTTATGTACTGTAAATTATATATTCTTTTTCAAAAAATGGTGTACTATCATAAAATTGCATGTAATGTCCACTACAGTATATAGTAGGGAAACTTACTGTTAACTAATTAATAGCTTTTTACTTTCTTTACTGCATTTTTGCAGTCTTTTACCGTTAAAATCACTGTGATTTTTTTTTTTTTTTTTTTTTTTTAGATTTTTCTGAAAATTTAGAAAAGTGTTAATTTTGTTCCTGTAAAAATAGAAATATTTATGTGTGCATGTATGTATGTTTGTTTGTTTGTTTTCCAAAAAAGGGTCCAAACAAACTTATACAAATAGTAAACTAATAAAACGCTAATAAAAATAGATTTAGATTTATAAAAATGTATTTATAAAAAAAAGTATTATTAACAAATATTAATAATAATAGATTTAGCTTTAGTACATTAAGAAATTTACTAAAAATCTATTATTTATTTATTTATTTATTTTATTTTTCTGTTTTTATTTGATTTTAAGGGTCCATTGCTACACATGTCAGTGAATTTATGCAAGAAAATTTAATGGCAAAAAATATTTTTCTAAGGCAAAATAAAGTGTTACTTTTGTTCCTATACAAATATAAATGTTTATTTATCTATGTATGTTTGTTTTTTTTTACAAACAAGGGTCCAGACAAACTTACAAAAATGGTAAACCGTTAAATACACTAATAAAAATAGATTTACATTTATAAAAATTTATTTATAAAAAAATATTTATTAACAAATATTAATAATAATAATAGATTTAGCTTTACTACATTTAGAAATGTACTAAATCTATTATTACTTTAATTATTATTAATAATATATTTTTCTGTTTTTATTTGATTTTAAGGGTCAAAATGAAAGTTTTTACTACATGTCAGTGTAGTATTATTTAACCAACTGTTTTAATGAATTAAGAATTAATTAATAATAATTAAATTAATAATGAAATTAATTAATTAATAAAAAATATTGTTTACAGGCAATGAATATGGTGCATTTTGTACTTATAAAAATATAAATACATATATATATTTTTTTATTTACTATAAAATATATATTTTTTTAATTTACTCTGTATCATTTATTTATTTATTTATTTATTTATTTATTTATTTTTTAAATTTACTATTTTTCATTTAATTATTTTTTATCAAGAATCCCATAGAGGTCAAAGTATGCATTACGCGTACAAATTATTTATGACACCTCAATCAGCGTAGTCATTCATTAATGCAAAAAAAACATAAACTCTTTAATTCATGCTGTTGTTAACATAATTAGTGAAATAAATTAAAAGACTGTAAAACTTTTCTACTATCATAATCAATTTTTTTTTCTTTTTTAGGTTTTTGTCAGATTTTTTTTTTAGGGTCCAAGCCAACATTTCTGCTTCACATCAGTGAATTCAATTAAGAACATTAAACACAATAAAATGTTTGCAGGTTATTAATTTGTATTTTCTCTAACTGTATAATTTGTCCCTTTGAAAATGTAATTATTTAGATGTTTAATTGACAAAAAGCTCCAGTTGTTTACATTAGTAAACAATAAACAATAGTTTAACATAATTTAACATTAACAAATAAATTTTTATATCAAAAGTCGTATCTGTTTATATTAATGCACTATAAAATAAAACAGGCAACCAGTGAACAGTTTATTAACTAAAAGTGTTTTATATTTATTGAAATTTTTTAACATTTAAAAAAATATTTTTTTTAATGATCAATTTTAATAAATAATTTTATTTTTGTATTTAATAAACAGTATTTTATTGACTAACATTAACAGTTACAAAGTTTAACAAATGCTTAAAAATATATTGCTCATAAGTTAATATAAGTGAAAATATTAACAAATGAGTCCATTAATTATCATTTTTCTGCATTTTTGGTGCTCGTGACTCTCTGAGCTTCACGTACTGTATGTCTGTCTGTGAATTTCTTGTTCAACTGCAAAGTTAAGTGTTATTTTGTTTTATTTTATTTGGATTTGGTATTTTGTGAGTGTTAATCTCGGATCCTGCCTGCTGCATTTTGGTCTACTTTTAATTTACTAGTTTTTAGGTTTAGTTATAAATTATTAAACATGAATGCTGAATGGAGTGTCTGTATACACACAGCGCAGTGGTTTTCCACATTAATTTCTGTGTCTCTCCTCAGTCTGAGGTGACGTCTCCGTCCGATGGTGAGGACCGAACCCCTGGGCGTCTGCAGGCCGTGTGGCCTCCACCCAAAGAGGATGGAGAGGAGAAGGTGGGCCTGCGTTACACTGAAGCCGGTGAGCGGGTTTGTCTTCACTCATCTCGACCACACCCTCTTTCCTAATCTAATCTGTCCCGTGCGGGCTTTAAAAGCTCATCGCTGTGTGTCATGCGATGATGCTGGTCAAATGCAGGTTAAGGATCATCCCGCTTTGACGACAGAACAAGCGCAGCCGCTGAAGAACTGAACGCAGGAGCTTGATTCATCAAATTACACAAAACCTGTTAAAGGAGAAGTCCACTTCCAGAACAACAATTCACAATTAATGTACTCACCCCCTTGTCATCCAAGATGTTCATGTCTTTCTGCCTTCAGTCCTAAAGAAATTATGGTTTTTGAGGAAAACATTTCAGGATTTTTCTCCATATAATGGACTTCATTGGTGCCCTGAATCCAAACTGTAGTTTAAATGCGGCTTCAAAGGCTTTAAACGATCCCAGCCGAGGAAGAAGGGTCTTATCTAGCGAAACAATCGCTCATAGTTTTCAAAAAATAAAAATTTGTATAATTTTAAAGCACAAAAGCTATTGAATCACGTCGAAAGGTCACGCAGAACTACAGACCCAGTGTTTACAAAGCGAACGCACAAAGACTAAGAAAGTGCAAGTAAGTCAAACGCTGTTTACAAACAAAAAGCTACAACGATGTCGG
>JAHKKF010499445.1:0-14040 GCA_019740295.1 Labeo calbasu | reverse complement strand
AGTTAATCGCGATTTGTCATTTGATGGCCCTAATTAATTTCTTTCAAAAAAAGGAAGAAAAAAAAGTACTGACCCCAAACTTTTGAACAGTGATGTATATTGTTAGAAATCCTTTTTATTTTACATAAATGCTGTTTTTAAAGCTTTTATTGATCAAAAAATATGAATATAAGTATAAGTATCGCAGGTTCCAAAAAATATTAAGCAGCACAACTTGATAATAAATCATCATATTAGAATGATTTCTGAAGGATCATGTGACACTAAAGACTGGAGAAATTCAGCTGCGCATCACAGAAATAAATTATACTTTAAAACATATTCACTATGAAAACAGGTATTTTAAATGGGGATAATATTTAACAATATTAAATTTTTTTTCTGTATTTTTGATCAAGTAAATGCAGCCTTGATGAGCAGAAGAAATGTCTTTAAAAACCATTAAAAAATCATACTGATCCCAAACTTTTGATCGGCAGTGTATATATAAAAAACACACGATCACTGGTAATGTTGATTGTTCCTGTCCTCATATTGTGTGTGTGTGTGTGTTTTCAGCGGTGTGTGTTGGAGGAGAAACTCTCTCGCTGTGAGTTTGATCTGAACGAGGCTGAACTGAAATCTCAGCAGCTGCAGAAGAGAATAAAAGAGCTTGAGGAGAAACGACACGCACACGACGACAGACACAGCAAACTCATGGAGGTACAAACACACACACACAGACATTTCACACTCACATATGTGACTCAGACACACACTCACATACACATTCTGAACTTTAATCTCCAGTTGATTTCAGAAGATTGTGTTTAAAGCGTTTGTGTGTGTGTGTGTAGGTGCGAGTGTGTGAGCTGGAGCGGTGTGTATCAGAGGAGCGCAGCAGCTCAGACGCGCTCATGAAGAGACTGGAACGAGGACGAGAGCAGGTCACACACACACACACGCACACACACATTGTGTTTCTGTGAACTGTGGGTCCTTTCCACAGACTTCTGTTGTTTTTATACTGACCAAACAATATTTTCTCTCCTCTAACCCAACCCTACTCCTTACAGAAAACCTGTTTGCATTGTAACACTTGATAAACATCATTTAGTATTTTTAATCATTTTTTTTCCCTGATGGGGACCGCAGGCTGGTCAAGTCAGCTTTACTTATATGGCGCTTTATACAATACAGATTGTGTCAAAGCAGCTTTACATTATTAAACAGGGAAACAGTGTGTTGATAATGGAGTAAGTCCATAACAAAGAGTTATTTTTTTCCAGTTAAAGTCAGTTCATTGATGATTCAATGTCAAAAATTTCAGGATTTACTATCCTTGTGGGAACATTTGTTCCTTACAATGTAGGATAAACAAGAACACACACACACACACACACACCCCGGACTGATCTTGAGTGTGTGTGTGTAAGTAGGTCGTGATTGTGGTCAGTGTCTAATGGACTGTGTGTGTTTCTGACCCTGTTTAAAGTGCTCTAGTCGTCTAGTTCTCTAGTTGTCTATTTCTGGGCTTCATTCAGCCGTGTCTCACTAATTAGAGTCGCTCAGTTTTGTTCCAGTCAAACACAAAGAAGCACAAAACACCCTTAGAATAACACACACACACACACACACACACACACATATCATGAGCAGTTTCCTAAGGTCACATATTAATGACTAATAAACATGAATAATGACAAACACAGTCATGATACATGAATACTGTGGAGAGAATGTGATGAATGCGCAATCCACGAAAACCAGTGTGTGTGTGTGTGTGTGTGTGTGTGTGTGCTGTATGTGAGTGTGTGTGTTGTGTTATATAGTGGCATGCCAAAGTTCGGGAACCCCTTGCAAAATCTGTGAAAATGTGAATAATTTGAACAAAATAAGAGGGATCATACAAAATGCACGTTATTTTTTTTATTTAGTACTTTTATTTCACATAAAAAAGGTTTATACATATAGACAAGACAAAGCTGAAGTTGAAATTATTAAAATAACGCTCTTCAAAAGTTTGGGAACCCTTGGTTCTTAAAGGAGAAGTCCACTTCCAAAACAAGAATTCACATATAATGTACTCACCCCCTTGTCATCCAGGATGTTCATGTCTTTCTTTCTTCAGTCGTAAAGAAATGATGTTTTTTGAGGAAAACATTTCAGCGTTTTTCTCCATATAATGGACTGATATGGTGCCCCGATTTTGAACTTCCAAAAGTCAGTTTAAATGCAGCTTCAAACGATCACAAATGCGGCTGTAAACGATCCCAGCCGAGGAAGAAGGGTCTTATCTAGCGAAACCATCGGTTATTTTCATAAAAATAATACAATTTAAATACTTTTTAATCTCAAATGCTCGTCTTGTCTTAATCTGCCTGTGACTGAATGATTTTGAGATCCACCTCTTCACACTGAGGACAACTGTTAAAAATGGCTCAATCATTCACTGATGCTTCAGAAGGAAACACGATGCATTAAGAGCCGGGGGATGAAAACTTTTGAACAAGATGCAGATTTTTTTTTTCCATTTAGTACTGCCCTTTGGAAGCAACATAAGGTACTTGGATGTTTCTTTGAAGAGTAAGTACAATTTACCTTAATCTTCAAATTCAAAAAGTTTTCACCCCTGGCTCTTAACCCTGGTGAAAAAAACAGCATATGCTGGTAGGTATGTTTTGTTGCTGGTTTATGCTGGTCATGTTGCTGGTCAAAGACCAGCGTAAACCAGCATCAAAACATACCAGCATATGCTGTTTTTTTCACCAGGGAATGCATTGTGTTTTCTTCTGGAGCATCAGTGAATGATTGAATCTTTTTTTAATAGTTGTGTCCCTCAGTTGTCCTTATTGTGGAAAAGTGGATCTCAAAATCATACAGTCACCGCTGGAAAGGGTTCAAATATGCAAAAGAAGAATCAGCAGGAGCTGAAGGATTTTTCTGAAGAACAGTGCTCAGTTTAACTGTTCAGAACAAACAAGGGACTCATGAACAACTATCACGAAATAAAAAACAGCCGTAGATCATCCAGGAAACCACACACAGTATTAAGAACCAAGGGTTCCCAAACTTTAATAATTTCAGCTATTTTTTGTTTTGTGGGCTATATGTAAACATCTTTTATGTAAAATATCTTACTCAGGACAGTACTAAATAAAAAAAAATCACATGTATTTTATATGATCTCTCTTATTTTGTTAAAATTATTCACATTTTCACTGACTCTGCAAGGGGTTCCCAAACATTTGCATGCCACTGTAAGTGTGTGTGTGTGTGTGTTATATATGTGAGTGTGTGTGCTGTGTGTTATAAGTGTGTGTGTGTGTGTGTGTGTGTGTCAGATGGAGCAGGTGAGAGCTGAACTGCTGCAGGAACGAGCCGCTCGGCACGAGCTGGAATGTGACAAAATCCGTCTGGAGCGACAGGTGAACGACTTCACTCACATATATGAATATAAACATCATTTAGTATAGAATCACATATGTCAGTGAAATATATAATACAAAAAAAGTTTGACGTTTGTATCTGTAGCAATAGCTAACAACACATTGTATGGGTCAAAATGATTGATTTTTCTTTTATGCCAAAAATCATTAGGATATTAAGTAAAGATCATGTTCCATAAAGATATTTTGTAAATTTCCCACTATAAATGTATCAAAACTTAATTTTTGATTAGTAATATGCATTGGTAAGAACTTAATTTGGACAACTTTAAAGGTGATTTTCTCAATATTTTGATTTTTTTTTTTTTTTTTTTTGCACCCTCAGATTCAGATTTTCAAATAGTTGTATCTCAGCCAAATGTTGTCATATACTAACAAACTTTCAATTGATGTATAAATCTCAGTTTCAAAAAATGGACCCTTATGACCGGTTTTGTGGTCCAGGGTCACATATTAGTGTAAATCTCCTTTCTTTCAGGGGCTGATTATTTAACATGTAAAGTTTGAATCAGGTTTGTTTAGAGCTGCTGTATCTACTGTCCTGTAGAATAAGGATCTGCGGGGCCGCGTGTCGCAGCTGGAGGGATCTCAGCGCCTCGGTCAGGACGCCGTCGTTTCCAAACTGCAGCTCCACGTGCAGGAGCTGGAGGAGAGGCTGCTGGGAGAGGAGAAGTGAGGAGACGCACCAGACACTGCCAACTGACGGCGTCTCCTGCCGTTCTGACGCTTTGTTCCTCTGTCTGCGATTTAGGGAGAAGAGCGACCTGCAGCAGCTGAACCGCAGGCTGGAGCGCCGCATGAAGGAGCTGACGCTGCATCTGGAGGAGGAGAAGCTCTCGCTGCAGGACCAGAGAGATCAGGTGACCTTCGCACGTCTGTCCTGCGCTACACGATCACTGTTCCACATCAGGGCATCATTTTCCACATTCGTACGGTTTTGTCCAATTGCTAGGACCCGTTTCTCAACACTCGGGTCAGTTCAGTTCAGTTTATTTATACAGCACATTTAACAACATCCATGGTTCACCAAAGTAACAATTGCCACGTTTCTGGCCTTTTTTTTTGTACTTGGGCCTATAGACTATTTAAATACTTCAGCATCAAGCAATATTCATAAACGGGTGCAGTCGTATGATCATTATTTTTCTGATAGGAATGTTCATTTCGGTTATTTTATTTCTCTTCGTTAAGACATTATTAACCGTAAACCGACAAGGTTAAATTACGTGGCTGTGACCCATTAAAATACCAACTTTTGTTTTCCTGGGATTAATTTTATACACATAAAAAGCAGCATAAACAACAGAATGTGAGGATTCAGGTCATATCACACACCTGCAACGTTTCTGCGAACAGAAAAAAGCATAAAAGACACAAATAGGCTTATACGCAAAATATATTTATTCTAAATAATTAATAAATTAACAAAACGAAAGAAAAAGTAGCAGCCTACATGCAGAATTTTGTTTCATATTCTTGAGAAAGCGGCATTCTCTTTGTTTCCTTTATTTTACAAAAGCGCAATGTTTTGTTTTTATAATGAATGTACACAAATAAAAATATATATATATTTTTAGAATAGTTTCAAATGATGTCGTGCTCTTATATGACTATAAAAGGAGTATTGTCATTTGTTTCCACTTTTATAAGGGGAAAAAAATCAAGTGATGGTGCCGGCGACTCTGGCGCGCAGTTAAGCATTAGTAACTCAACAAAGCAGCCTGTTAAGTGTCCTAATGAAATACAGTCAGCCAAACATATTGAAAAAAACATGCTATTTTACTTCCCCTCACTCCACAACAAATCCTTTAAATTAAATTTTTTTTAATGGAATTTAATTTAAATCTAAAGGAACGTCAAATTAAGATATGTATGTTTGAAAGGTAATTCGTCTTTGTCTTACCATATATAAAGTAATTTTAGATACAGTTTAACAATATGAATATGATTTTGAACTACAGAGAAAGTTATTTTTATTAATTATTGATTAATTATTTTAACGTGAGCAACAGCATGAACACAGACGCTGCCTATAGGCTAATTCTGTCATCACATTTGCGTTAAAGCCCCTTTTCTTGACAAAGAGTGTTTCCAAACTATTTTTGCGACATTTGAACTATCGATATAGAATTTATGCACTAAAGTTAAACGGAGGAAGATTGTGTCGACACATGAGAAATTTTATTGATAAGTGGCATTTCCATCAGCTATATTGGTAACAATTTTGAAGCACTAAATATTTTTCTGCAAAAAATCCTTGGATGGAAACCTGGCTAGTGTCAGGATACACACACAAACAAAAACGCAGCAGAAAATGTCACAATGTCCAAACTCAACTCGAGATGAAAGCTAAGACATACAGGAGTGTCTTAAGGCCGAGGGTCAGTTTTTTTTTAAAACTCTTCACTCAGTGAAGCACAGCAGCGTCTGTGTGGATAAACTGGATCATTTATCATCATTTATCAGAATTAAATGAAAACGTCTTTTAAATGACATTAACTCTCTCAGACACAAAAAACAGCAGAACTCCTCTATGAACCTCCAGGCCAGTTCAAGTTAAGTTCAAATGTAGCAAAACCAAATAAGATACAAATGTGCTACATTTCTACAATAAAACCATATTGAAATATATAAATAGAAAAAATGCAATGCTGTCTAAATGATTAGATGTAGCTGAACACAGTGTTAGTCGTTCAGTTTCGTCACCGGCTGAGGAATGATGGGAAACATGGAACATTTACTGCAGTCAATCTGAACATTAGAGAGAGAGAGAGAGAATCCTTATTGTTTTATAAACACGTCACTGAGGCGTTTTATGAGTGATAAAGTGTGTTTGTTATATGACAGTCTTGGCTTGTGTAATGAAGAAGGATTGATCTGAGACTGTATGAAGTGTTTTAACGATGTGTGAGCTGATATTATGGAGTGTGACACTCACTTTGCAAAAAACAAAAAGATACATTTATATGGTACGTTCACTTGAGATGCCAAATGGCATAATAATGAATCAAAATTGAGTGAGTTTTTGCTGAAAACAAGGACAAATACTGTATAGCTGCAAGCAGCAATTGCGGGGCCAAGCACAAAAGATGCAGAATGAGGAAGCCTCAGGTCATGCTTATGTCATATTAATACGCTGAACCGTTGCGGAGATGTAGCCTCACAACCATTTTTGTGTGCTTTTTGTAGAATTCATTTGCGTGTTATTCGAGAACGGTTTGACTAATCAACTTGAATTCCATAACTTTTTGTCAGCATGGTCTGAAGATGATCTGAGACAATTTTGGTGAAAATCAGACAAACCGTCTAGGATGAGTTCGAAAAAAAGTATGTTTAACGAACAAAAAAAGAATTTTGATTCTGTGCCTTACGGTTCAAAAGTTATTAGCATATCAGTGTGCCAAATTTCACAACTTTACCGTAAGCGGAAGAAACGGAAGAAAAAGAATAACCGGATACAATAGGTGCCATCACACCTTCGGTGCTTGGCCCCTAAATATCTTGCAGTGGGATCAGAAGAATGGACTTGTTTTCCCTTTGAGTTAAGGTGCATTTTTTTCTTACCCCATGAGCAGATATTTTTTCCTGTTTTAGGCATAAACATATTTAATTTAATTGTTTTTCATAAAACAAGCCTTTATACCTTAAGTATCTTTATGAACGTTTAGACATTTGTACTGGAAAACAAGACTAAAGTACTGAGAAAGAACATCGTTTTTTATAATTCAGCCACATTTAGCAATATTTTAACCAGTGAGTGATATGTGTGCTTAAATATCATCAGTTTATTGAATATAAATATACTAACCCTTTCTAGAAATATCAAACAGTATTACTGAACATTATAGTGAACCATTGTGTGTGTGACCGATTGTGAGAATCATCACATGACATTCGGTCTGTGTGTGTCTGTGTGTGTCTGTGTGTGTCTGTGTGTCAGCTGGCTCTGCGACTGAAAACCCTGAAGCGTCAGCTGGACGAGGCCGAGGAGGAGATCGAGAGGCTGGAGAACAGCCGGAAGAAGCTGCAGAGAGACGTGGAGGAGCAGCAGGAGATCAGCGATCAGCTGAAGACGGAGATCTGTGGCCTCCGCAATCACATCAGGTAAGACGTGTGCACGGGCACTGTGATTCATTGAACACACACACACACACTCTGACCCCCGACCCATCTGATCGTCTGCAGGCGCAACACGAGACCCAATAAAGCACAGAGTTCAGCTGATGAAGATGATGTGGAGGAGGATGAAGATGAGACTGATGCGACACTAAAATAACTGCTGAACGTGTAACTCCAGTAATTCATCATTCACGTGTGTCTTCACAATTACACATTTACCAATGTTGCTATGGTAAAATGAGCAGTAATGGATCATGATTTTACAGTGGTGAAGCTGCTGATCACATGACTGATGTAAACACACCTGTAACATCAGTTCAGTCACATCCGGCTCTAATTCTTACTCTCTAAGTTACTGTAAAAAAAAAAAAAAAAAAAATACGGTTTGCACGTTTTAATGAAATTGACTTTACTGTAATATTTTGAGCATATATTTACACTGCCATTCAAAAGTTTGGGATCAGTAAGACTTGTAAAGTTTTTTAAAGAAGACTCTTATGCTCATCAAGGCTGCATTTATTCGATCTAAAATACAGAAAACAACAATAATACTGCAAATTGTTATTACAATATAAAATAATAGTTTTTATTTTAATATATTTTAAACTGTAATTTATTTCTGTGATGCGCAGCTGAATTTTCAGCATCATTACTCCAGTGTCACATGATCCTTCAGAAATCATTCTAATATGCTGATTTTTGTATAAGAATTATTAATGATGGAATAAGTTTTTGGAACCTGTGATTCTTTTTTTTTTTAGGATTCTTTGATGAATAACAAGTTAAAAAGAACAGCATTTATTCAACATATAAATCTTTTTAAACAATGTAAATCTATGCTATCATATTTTTTTTTTATTTAACACATCCTTGGAGAATAAAAGTATTAATTTCTTAAAAAAAAAAGAAAGAATAAAATTGTACTGACCCTAAACTTTTGAACAGTAGTGTATATTGTTAGAAAACCTTTCTATTTTAAATAAATGCTGTTCTTTTTGACCTTTTATTAATCAAAGAATCCTAAAAAAAAAAAAAAAAAAATTACAGGTTCCAAAAAAATATTTGGGAGCACAACAGTTTCCAGCACTGATAATAAATCAGTATATTAGAATGATTTCTGAAGGATCATGTGACACTTAAGACTGGAGTAACAGCTGATGAAAATTCAGCATCACAGGAATAAATTATATTTTTAAGTATATTAAAATAAAAAACATTATTTTGCATTGTGATAACATTGCAAAATAACATTGTGAAAAACGCAATATTACTGTTTTTTTGTATTTTGGATCAAATAAATGCGGTTTTGGTGAGCAGAAGAGACTTCTTTAAAAAAAACATTAAAAATCTTTTGCCTGGTAGTGTACATTCAGAAGTTTGGGGTTGGTGTTTTTATCTCTTCTGTTCACCAAGGCTGAATTTATTTGATTATAAATGCAGTAAAAACAGTGAAATATTATTGTAATCTATTGTCACATGATCCTTCAGAAATCATTCTAATATGCTGATTTGCTGCTCAACAAACATTTATGATTATTATCAATGTTGAAAACAGTTGTGCTGCACAATATTTTTGTGAAAACTGTCATACATTTTATTTTTCAGGATTCACAGACGAATAGAAAGTTCAAAAGAACAGCGTTTATTTGAAATTTAAATCTTTGTAACATTATAAAAGTTTTTAATGGCACTTTTGAGCAGTTTAATGTGGCCTTGATGAATAAAAGTGTTCATTTTTTTTACCAAAAACAGTAGTGTATATTTGAAAATACTATTTCTATGGTACCTCAAGTAGCTTCAAAGAATACTGTGGTATTACTGTTATATGTGTTCAGAAAGCATAGTAATAATACCATGGCACATTTGTGATGATTTTCTGCTTCTCCTCACTGTTTCTGTTTCTGTTTTAACCCCAAAAATAAAAGAAGTGATGTTTGTGGTAGATGTCCACCCTAAAATGATTTTCAAAGTAGTAAATAAAACAAAGATTATTGGAGTAAGATGAAAATACTACCAGTACTTTGGTTTTTCTAGTACACAATTTCACTTGAATTCTTGTTTCTTGCCGTTTCTTTGTCATTATTTGTGAGATTTTCCAGCAGTTTCTGAGTGAAACTAGTTTAAAGTCAGTCCAGTGTTTGAGCTGCTGTTTGTGAGTGTCAGTGAGCTCAGATTCGTCCGTGATGAGGCGGATCGATGGCGTGTGTCGGGACGTCCCATCGGAGGTTTTAATGCAGCGGAGCGTCCCGTGTGTGTTCAGTCCCGTCAAACGCGCTCGCAGCATCATGAAGCATCACTGCGCCATCAAACACGGCATCTTCAAAGAGTTCCTGGCCGAGTTCCTCGGGACGTTTGTGCTGGTGGTGAGTGTCTGCGTCCTTATCTTCACTCCGATTCAGCTCAGATGGCAGCTGTACAGGGTTTCTGCAGTCTTCAGTCGCTGTTCCTCAGGTTAAGGCTTTAAAAAAAATCTTAAATAAGAGCAGAAAGTCTTAAATTCAAGCAGTTTAAAGCAAGAAATGTTACTGCGTAAAATGAGCATCTTCCTCAGTATTTGTGAGTCTCGTTTTCCAGTACATCTGAACATCCTGAAATCAAGATACCTTTACTTGGTTTCAAGATTCAAGTCTTGTTTTCTGAGAAATTGAACAAAATGAAGCGAGTTTATGATTGAACCAAGAACAAATATCTGCCAGTGGGAATTCTCTTTGAATTCATATTTTTAGTCTTGTTTTAAAATGGAAATTTGTTGCGAGTAGTGTTTTTTCATTAGAAACTTAAGTGTTGCTAATGCAGTTAATTAAGAGAACGTATTGAGTTCCATTCAGTTTATTTCTTTAATTTTCTTTTTGGTTTGGTTTTATATTTACCTTCCTCAGACCTGCAGAAACCCTGCTTTATTCTGCACAGATTCACAAATGTTAGGTTCTACTGTAAATGTATATAAAATGATTCATTCTCTGTGTTATTCTGTAGAGGTGTTGTTGATCACTCAGCGTTTGCTCATTGCTCTGTTGTGTGTGTGTGTGTGTGTGTGTGTGTGTGTGTCAGTTGTTCGGCTGCGGGTCGGTGGCTCAGACGGTGTTGAGCAGAAACACTCTCGGTGAACCGCTGACCGTCCACATCGGCTTCAGCACCGGACTCATGATGGGCGTCTATGTGGCCGGCGGCGTGTCGGGTAAGCACGCACACACACACACGCAGGTTATATAAGCATCACACACACAGAGAAACTCATCAGCACTCACACGTGAGCCGGAGCCACAGGCGTCTGATCACTGCCTTTCCCAGAACCGATCAATAAACCGAATACACAGCGGTTTCTGTAAGTTTGCTGGGGTTTGTTTCTCTCTGGGTTTCTGGATGAGGTCTTCTTCTTTCAGATGGTCTGAGATGTTTCCTCAGCCGTCAGACTCTCTTAATGACATTGGTTTGATAAAACGCTGCTCTCGTCTGCTTTCTGAGGTCGTATGGAGCCTGGAGCGCCAGGACAGATTCATTGATTTTTGTGTGTGTGTGTGTGTGTGTGTGTGTGAATGTTTTTTTTTTTTTTTTTTTTTTTAGGAACAGTGTGTTCCTTGCTGATTTTTATTCAAATGTATTATATGTTCACATGTTATAGACAACAAATGAATTTGTTTCTGCAAATGTGACGTATGTGAAAGGACTTTCTACATTCATACATTATAATGCTTTAAAAGTTTATAAAATATATTCCCAAAAAATATATAAAAATGGCTAAATCTATATTGTTAGAAAATATATTTATCATATATTTTTTAGGAAATATTTTACATATTTTTTAAATTTCTAAAATATTTTTTTAAAAATATGTATTTTTTGTAAATCCAAGAAGATGTAATCACAATATATTGACATATAAATAAATATATAAATAATAATATTAAATGTTATGTGAATGTGGACTGAAATGAAATACAATATAAAAATGTAAACCTATTTATTTCAGCTAGTTTCAAGGCAGCGTTTCTAATTTAATTTAACTTGATATACTAAAAATAAAAACTAAAATTGAAATAAAAATAAATAAAAAGTATATATACATGTTTAAAAATAACAGAAAACTAATAAAAGACAAGAACACAACAAAATGACTAAAACTTAAAATGAAATAAACATGAAAAATATACGTACAAAAATATAATTCGAAATATTAACAAACTAATGTTATCTCAGTGATGCTAAAATAACTCTGAAACTCTTCCTGTTTAATACTGTAAAGCTGCTTTGACACAATCTGTATTGTATAAAGTGGCATATAAATTAAGGTGACTTGACTTGAATATGTCACATTTGAAGAAAAACTTTAGTCTATTAGACTGGCAATGTGTTTTCCTGCTACTGAAATACATGCATTCAAATTCTATATGAAGGTTGGAACTAAATGTTTTCAGTTTCTGAAGCGTACAGTGTTTCATTGAGCTTCGCTGTTTACAATGTATGTTTAGCATATACTTAAAATAGGCCGCAAATATCGTTTGTTTGCCGTACGGGTGTGATGTTCGCTGTTTCCTCAGGTGGTCACCTGAACCCCGCCGTGTCTCTGGCCATGGTCATCCTGGGGAAGCTGAAGATCTGGAAGTTTCCAGTCTATGTGGCAGCACAGATGTTGGGTGCATTTGTGGGAGCAGCTGCAGTCTTTGGATTGTATTATGGTGAGTTGAGGAATCCAGCGGTTTCCCGTGTTTAATGCATGTGATTAATATATATATGTGTGCGTGTGTGTGTGTTCAGATGCCTTCATGGATTTCACCAGCGGGATCCTGTCTGTCACGGGAATTAACGCCACAGGTCACATCTTCGCCTCGTACCCAGGCAGACACCTGAC
Organism: Labeo calbasu; assembly: GCA_019740295.1. NCBI lineage: Eukaryota > Metazoa > Chordata > Actinopteri > Cypriniformes > Cyprinidae > Labeo > Labeo calbasu. Next base: position 1,644 of record JAHKKF010499445.1, on the reverse strand, counting down.
GGTGCTGGGCGGTTTCGTGGATCAGGTCAGTCTGTCTGTACATCACCGAACTGAAAACACACATTTAGTCCGTGTTTCACAACCGCAGACTGATGCCATTTGACTAATGCACATCGATCGACTGAACGTTTCTACCCAGAAACACACCAATTCAGTGTGAACCCGTGACCTACTTCAGCTCCTTCTGCCCCAAATAAACACGTCCTGCTTTGAAATTACTTAACTAACCATTTAGGCCTAAATTTAAGATTAATGTATTTGAACTGCATATAAAATTTGAATTACACAATTTTAACATAAAAAAAACCTGATTTCTTAATGTGAAGCATACACACATTTAAAAAAATGAAAAAGTATTTAAATATATTTATGTGAAGTATACAAAAAAAATACGTCACAAACGTCAATGTGTTGTCTATAACACGTGTGAACATACATAAAACAGGTCAGATTTCTGTAATATTACTAACAAACTGTGTTTTCAATACGCAATACATAGCTTTATATATTTATCATCAATAATCTCTTACATTTATCTAATTGAATATTGCTTGTTCCACAGCTAGCCATATTTTAACCATGTTTATAATTTTAAAATGTAAGTAAAAGTATTTTTTTCCACAATGAACAGATTTATGCTAAACACTGTGAGTAAATGGATTTGGAACGCAATGCAAAATATGATTTTATAATGCAGATAAACTCAAAAAAATAATCAAATAGTTAATAACTGTACCATGATTTTTGGAGTACAGAAATCTGACCTGTTTCATTGATGTATGACTGACAAATATGCATCACATTAAGCTTGTTAAAACTCCAAATGCGTGGAAATTTTATATACAATTCAAACACATAAATCTTGAATGTAGTTCTAAATATTTTGCATGCGTATGGTGGATCTGAATAAAAAAACCACCAGTACAACGTAATATTTTCAATCATTTCCTAAATTTCCCAGGAGTTTAGAGGAATGACAAGCTCAGCTGAAGTTTGGGTTTGGGTTAGTGACCTCTGACTAACCCGATCTCCATCTGTCCATCAGGTGGTGGGGACGGGAATGCTGGTCCTCTGTATTCTGGCGGTTGTGGACGGCAGGAACATCGGGGCTCCTCATGGTGTGGAACCACTGGCCGTGGGTCTGATCCTGCTGGGCATCAGCGTCTCCATGGGGCTGAACTGCGGTTATCCTCTAAACCCTGCCAGAGACTTGGGTCCGCGCCTCTTCACCGCCGCCGCTGGATGGGGCATGGAGGTGTTCAGGTACGAGAGAATCAGGTGTTTAGGTATGGGTGTGTTCTGGCACAAGTGTGTTCAGATACAAGTGTGTTCTGTTGTTCGGGTACCAGTGTGTTTAGGTCCGAGTGTGTTCTGGTATGAGTGTGTTCAGGTACCAGTGTGTTCAGGCTTTTAGGTACAAGTGTGTTCTTGTACAAGTGTGTTCAGGTGTGTGTTCTGTTGCGAGGGTGTTCAGGCGTGAGTGTCTTTAGGTGCGAGTGGGATCATGTTTGAGTGTGTTTATATGTGAGTGTGTTCTTGTACGAGTGTGTTCAGGTGTGAGTTTGTTCATGTGCAAGTGTGTTTAGGTGTGAGTGTTCATGTACGAGCAAATTCAGGTGTGAGTTTGTTCTGTGTGAGTGTGTT
>JAHKKF010499444.1:0-30324 GCA_019740295.1 Labeo calbasu | reverse complement strand
AAAAAAATATTAAAATAACCAACTAAAATGACCCAACAAGTTGAACCCAGCACCTGGGTAAAAATATTAAAAATAACCCAATAAAATCACCCAAAGGGCTGAACCCAGCATTTGGGTTAAAACAAAATAACCCAGCATTTTTTAGTGTAGATTTCGAATTCAGCAATTTCGCTTTGGAAACGTGTTTTTACATGAATTAATTAGGTAAACGATTTAATGACTCACTCATAAAGACAGTGGCAGCATCTGAATATGCATATTTTCCTACTACATAACAGTATGTAAAACAAGTAGTATGTCTAAATTCACAATATTAATTAAACAGTATAGGTGAAGAGTACCCAGATGAATGACTACTTACAGCAAGATTTGGAAGTGTGCAGCAAATGGACACACTTTACTATCCATTGAGGCCACAGGAGAGGATTTGTGAAACAACTCCGTCACCGTCATGTTGTCAGATGAAAGAACATATTTAAAAGAAGTACCTACTCAGTGTGTTTTGAACAAATCGTTTGAGTGAACAATTCAATGACTCACTCATAGACCTATGCCACTTGCTGGTATAATAAAAAATATTATATTATTACAGAAACAGTTCTGATATGATAATATGATAGCAACCTGATATAAGTGTATATGCTAGGTATACCTTACCTATTTCCCACACGCACACATCAAACATTTAGACATATATAAAATCTAGAGTAGCACAGACCTTCCCCAATCTGGGTCCTAACCTGCCTGGGAGGCTTGTGGCTCTGGACCAAGAATGATATTATCCTTGACTTTTCATCAGGATGTGTTCATCAAGCTCTCAGCACCCAACATGGGTGAGAGAAAGAGAGAGGAGGTTGAGACCGAGACGGAAAAAGACAGACAGAGGGAGTACAGCAGCAGGCCAACTGCTGATGATTATCAGATTTTTTTTTTCTGCGCATATATAGTGTGTTCGAGACTGTGTAATGGGAGCTTTTTGCTTTGGATTTTTACACAGCAGGAGAAGGTGGTGGTAACTGATCGGACCAGATATATCAAACTGCTGCCAATCATCCTTACGTGCCACAATCTTTTATGGTTTTTATGTATTTGATGTGCTGCTGCTAGTTGCTTATAATGCTATCTGTAAATCACATAATGGCAGCATGTCTAAATGTGCTGCATGTAATGTTATATTGAAGTTCCTTTGTTCTCTGAAATCTAAAATAAACCCTGCGCTGTCAGCATGCACACAGGATTCTTAATATGAGGTCACGAAGCGTCCAACCTCAATACACCAACCGCACGAATAAGCAGCCACTTCAAAAAAGGAACGGTATTACCTCTGAAAACAGTGCAACCTGAAAAGATAACAGCGTGCCAAAACACAGAGCCAGGCGACCCAGTAGATTACTAAACAAAACACGACACGCATACTTCACAGGCATTGATGTATTTTAGGAAACCGTCTTTAAAAGAAAAAACACTGCTTGAGAAAGAAAGGCGAGGTGGGAAAAATGAACCAGCAGCTCAACACACAATTATTCTTCAAGACATTGTCTTTGCCAGCTTGAAAGACACTAATGCCATTCAGACTGGACACCGTAATGGCCTTAAGCATGTGTGTGGAAAAGCTGCTGAGATTATACATACTGTGACTTGTGCTCTAAATGTTTAAGGTAATTTGAAAAACACTGATTGAATCACTTTTAACAATCTCTAATGGGTGTAATTGTTCAACAGTTTATATTTTCCACAAGGCCTAATGATTTTAACAAATCTTGTCTGTGGCTTTCTTTAAGGGGCAACCTTTAGTGGCGGCTCAACTCCTATTTAAGGCTCGTGGCCGGTGTGAAAAACTCGGTTTAAATGAGGGACAGACTGTATTAATGGTAGCACAAAAGGGATTTGAGATTTTAATGAGGGGACATGTTGACATCGAGGTAATGTCAGGAAATTACAACTGCGGCAAAAGAGCTACCTGCATTTAACTTAGCCCGGTTTCATTACTCTTCGGTTTGCCATGTTGGAAACTGTGAGAAACATGGTTGTATCTCGTCTGACCCTAACACATTCTGCTTCAGCGGTGTGCCATTTAGTTAAATAAAACATCTTGGTTTGTCATCAAACTTGTGTCTATGGTGTAAGTGGGGTTTGGGTTAGTTCTTCATAAACACTTTATTGTTGTTTTATGCAGATGCTGTTGCGGCAACTCTGCGAATAAAACACAAGTATGTTGCTCCAGCAGAAAAGGAAATAAAATAGTAATGAAGAACACTTGGGTTTATTGCTTACGGGTTTAGTAAAAGACTTTCTGTCAGATTCTCTATTGCAAGCCAACCTGCCTGTTTAACCTTAAAAAGTTCCGAAAGAGGGTTTTCACAGCAATGCCATTAAAAAAATCATTCTGGGTTCCCCAAAGAACCTTTAAGTAAAGAGTTTTTATCTTAGTGTGAAGAACATTTTATTCTAAAGAACAGATTTCCACTTTAAATAACCTTTTTTGCAATGCATGTAAAAGTTTCTTCTAGAACCGTAAACGAGCAACATCACATGAGTAGCAATGCAATATGGCTTTATATCGGCATGCTGTGATTACCTACAGCACTCGCCATTCGTTTCACTAAAATGAAATACATCTCATGTTTAATCACTATAAAGAAATCAGAGCCAGTGGCAAATTCCAGAAGAATTTAAACAATTTAAAGCTGTTCTCGGCAGGTTTATTAGCGTTGAATGGAATCTTCGAAAACATTGACGCAAATTTTCAAATATACGTTATCTTTATTAACACACCACATACAGTTGAGGGCAAAAGTTTACATACACCTTGCAGAATCTGCAAAATGTTAATTATTATACTGACCTAAATAAGATATTTCACATTCAAAGACTTTTATATATAGTCCTCAAGAAAAAATAATGGCTGAATTTATAAAAATGAGCGTTGTTCAAAAGTTTACATACGCTTGATTCTTAACACTGTGTTATTACCTGAATGATCCACAGCTGTTTGTTTTTTTGTTTTGTTTAGTGATAGTTGTTCATGAGTCCCTTGTTTGTCCTAAACAGTTAAACTGATTGCTGTTCTTCAGAAAAATCCTTCAGGTCCCACAAATTCTTTGGTTTTTCAGTATTTTTGTGTGTTTGAACACTTTCTAACAATGAGTATGTGATTTTGAGATCCATCTTTTCACAATAAAGACAACTGAGGGACTCATATGCAACTATTACAAAACGTTCAAATGCTCACTGATGCTTCAGAAGAAAAAACAGTGCATTAAGAGCCGGGGGTGTAAACTTTTGAACAGAATGAAGATGTGTACATTTTTCTTATTTTGCCTAAATATCTTTTTTTTCATGTAGTACTGGCCTTCAGAAGCTACAGAAGATACTCACATGTTTCCCAGAAGACAAAATCAGTCAAATTTACCCTGATCTTTAAATTCAAAAAGTTTTCACCCCCCGGCTCTTAATGTGTTGTGTCTCCTTTTGAAGCATCAGTGAGAGTTTGAACCTTTTGTAATAGTTGCATTTGAGTCCCTCGGTAGTCCTCAGTGTGAAAAGATGGATCTCAAAATCACACGGTCATTGTAATTCAAATACACAAAAATACTGAAAAAACAAAGAATTTGAACCTGAAGATTTTTCTGAAGAACAGTGGGCAGTTTAACTGTTTGGGACAAACAAGGGACTCATGGGAACAACTATCACTAAAAACTAATAAACACACAGCTGTGGTTCATTCAGGTAACAACACAGTAATAAGAATCAAGCGAATGTAAACTTTTGTACAAGGTCATTTTTATGAATTCAACTACCGTTTTCTCTTGTGGACTATATGTAAATGTTTGTTAGGTCAGTTTTGTTCTCTTATTTTAAAAAAAAGAATTAACATTTTGCAGACTCTGTAAGGGGGATGTAAACTTTTGACCCTAACTGCATTTTTAAGTCTAAACAAGTGCACAGTATTGTTTATAAAATTATAGTGGATTTGGACGTCTGCCATGACACTCGCTGTGAGAAATACCTCAAGCGGAGTGATACAAACTGTGAAACGGTTCTGATATCACTAGAATATCGCACTCCTCTCAGCCAATCATATCCGACGATCAGAAAGAACTGTTGTATTTTTGCCAATAAAGAACCTTTATTTTTAAGAGTGTACAGTCAAAATATAGGTATCTAGTGATACCATCAGCAGGTCTTTTTAAAGGACCTCCAGTTCTCTCCAAATTCTTCCTTGCGCACTGATGACCCGTGGAGCTGCTTTGCGACAACTTGGTAGAAACACTGTACAAATAAACCTGACTAGACCTTAAATAAGACACTTGGTCTGGCAGACACCCAAAGCACCAGGGCAGTTTACTGGTGAAGTGCATTTAAGGGTCATTACACTTTCAGCAAGGCTTCACAGCGCACATTATCTCTGCCTCTGACCACACCACAGCAGTGGGCATCCCACAAAACGAAGTACACCACACAGTGATGTGACTACCTGCCCAGGGGCATGTGGTTACCCTGGAGATGCCACTGTTAGAGTAAACCTGTGGGCACCCACATGTGGTAAACCCCTGGTAGACAAGAGACAGTAAGAGAAAAGACATGATTTGAGTGGTCGTTAGTGGTCGACCAGCACTGTCTTTTTCTCTCCATGAGCTGCATTCATGAGTTGAGTGAGTCACCCGGCTGATGTCCGGGAGTGTTTGTTCATTAAATAGGTAAAAATACTCCCAAATAAAAGGAACGCGCCAATTATACGGGGCGTAAGGAGCGCATATGTGCCTCCGAGTTTAGTCACTTCACCTCCAAACACTACCCTGGATAAACCCGAAAGACACAGTCAATGCGACGTGTAAGTCGTGTAATTTGGGAAAATGAGAGGGTACCAGAATCGCATCGATGCTCGCGAGGGAACTCACGCGAGCAGCGTTTCTTCAGCACGCTAAGTCTCCCGATAAAGCATCGCACATGGCGTTGATATAATTAATTCGTTTATATATTGGTTTATAGAGGTTCTTAAGGCGAACTGGAATAGAAGTAATTGTAGACCTCGCTAACCATGTTTGGAAAAGAATTAGGTTGTTCAATGAAGTGATTCCGCTCTCAAAATGTTAAGACAATAAAAATGAGGTCTCGAGGGATTTGCTGTCCTAGAGTGGCAAGCATTTTTGGTGAACGGAAGGAACACAGACTTCCGCAAGGTCTCTCGTTATTACAGGAAACAAAACCAAATGTTATTAAACGATAGCATGCAATTTGATATGATGTATAATATGACATAAATTAGATTACATTAAAATATGTTTTCAAGCATTCCAGTTACTACTGTAAAAATTATAGCTTATCTGATGAATGCATTTTTTTTCCGTAAGAGGTAGGCGTGGCCATTTGTAAATTTTATGGGTCTGGCTTCCGGTCTTATCCACGAAACAGCTGGTTGTGCTGCTTGATATTGCAAATTGGTGTGTCTTACCATATTATTTTAATGTGTCATCTTAATTATGAGCACATTGGTTTGTTATTGCAAGTTGTTATTCTTCTCGTTATTTCGCTATAGCGGCTAATGAACCGGAAGTCTCACCCATATGCTTGCTTCCGTGTTGAAGAAAAAGCTGGATAGTTATCGAAATAACACAGAGTTACAGACCAAAAAAAAAAAAAAAAAACATCTGTTGCAACACTTCTAATAATAAATTCACATTTGTCTATTAGTCTGTTCTCCCCACGCCTAAGTCTAAAAGACTTTCTCCACTTGACTGCAATTTATCCATTCATTTGTCTCACGTCAAAATTGCGACTGTTTTGCACATCAGACTCAGGTGAAGCTGCTTCTGATAAACTGCGTCCAATCACACCAGCTCTGGCTGATTTTAGTAACTCTATACAACTCTCATGCAGTCGGGTGATGGACGCGTTCCAGACGTGAACCCACACAAGGGAATACACTGTTGCACTGGATGTCTCCCGGTAGCCTCCCCCTGCAGCGCGGCGGAACCGGCATAAAACAATCACTGTATGTTCGCCGTCTGAGCCGCTTAGCTGGGAAACACGAGACGAGTCGTGTATTCATGTTCCAGGGCGCGCTTGAATAAAGCACAGAGGCGAAAGCGGTTCGTGTGGTTTGCGCACAGGATCTTAGAGCGGAGAACATGTGAGAGGGGAATGGGAAACTGGAAACTGGATTACACTTTACAGAAAGACGCAAGAAGGGGTTACGTTCAGGTACGTTCATTCGGCCTACATTTTACAAATGTTTTCAGTTATGACTTCTAAATGTTTTCACTTAGTGAGACGTGTCGCGTCACATTCATTGAACTATGTGACAGGGATGTCATACAGTTTTTGGTTCATTACCATTGCGCTCTATGAATTGCATAGAAGGTCCCCAAATGTTTACGTTTTTTCCTTATAAATCTTTGTTTCTCTCTTTATAAGGATGTAAATAAATATGTATGTTAAAAACACGGTGTATGTACCGGTAAAGTACGGTATGGAAAAGAGCTTATCACATCAAAAGAAATAGATAAAACATTTTTTCCTACATGTAAAATCCTAAAGACGCGTTCTGTTGTAGTCGTATGCTGTTTGTGTGTTACGTGTGATTACATACCTCCATGTGTCAAATACGCATCATTCATTCTCAATACTTCTGAGGTTATGAAAGTTTGCATAAATAAACTGTCCAGAAGTTTTAAACACATCAGTCATCAGTTCCGTCAAATATTCAGTTTCAGACTGACGCGCTTAATTAGTCAGTGAGTGTTTTGTTTTGACTGAGGTGATCTTTAGGCGTTTTACATTGAAATTAAAACAGTTTTTACCTACAGAAATGATGAATATTTAGTTTGTCTGAAATGTAGGTATGTCTATGATAGTGAACATAAATGTCACCTTTTTTCTGTTTCACAGGATTTTGACAAGGCGCAGCGGCTCCGTTGAGTAGGACATCCCCGCGGCGGCCAGGGCGCTTTCAGCGGTCACAAGGGGAAAGAAGGACTAATATACCAAAGATGAACACAATTGTGTTTAATAAGTTAAGCAGCCAGGTTTTATTCGAGGAGAAGGCGAATGAGGTGGAACGAAGCAGTCGAAATTATTTAGAGGTGATAGATGGACAGCATCCGGACCTGCTCGCCAGCAGCCCAGTCATCAAAGACAGCTCAGCTATCCGGCACAGGAGATCCGGGTATGTCAGAAACTTCTTCAGAAAAGTCTTTTGTAAAATATAGGCCTACTGCAGGTTCACGAACATGTTTCCAAGTTAAAAATGTCATTTGTAACGCTCCAAAAATAAAGCGGATGCACTGTAAAATAGTTTCACCGTGTTTCATTAAGCGAAATATTTATTTCCAGCAATTTAACTCGATTTTCTTCATCGGTAAATTGCAGCAAAACTGCAGGTTGTCACATTAGCACCGCTTTGATTTAAGTTTTAAAGGGTGCACTTTTTCCTTTATTACAGTGGATGATAACTGTTTTGCACATCATTTATTTTTCATGACGGAATAATTAGCCTATTTTTTCTGGTAAGATACTTGGCAGAAAAAAAACCCCCTGAATATAATGATAGCCTGTTTAAGTCATCTGTGGTCATTTTAACGCTGTTAATGTTTTTAACCGCGTGACAGCACGGAGAACCTTATTAAAGATAAACATCAAGTTGTTCAATTTTAGAGCCAACGGTGAAAAGCGGTGGCACGTCCAACTGTTTGACTTTTCATGGTCTTTGTGTTTTCTTTCCATAGATTTGCGCTCAGTTGTGGTTAGGGAGCATATGGTTTGAATTTACAGCCTGTTCGCCGCCTTCTTATCTCGGATACGTTGAGGTTTCAGAAAGAGAATTGCAGGAAATTAATATTCACAATTCAATTAAGTCGCTGTCGATGGTGCTGAATTAGCAGGGGCTTGTCGTTCGGGTACATGAGGTCATTCGTGTTCGGTAGCAAATTTAAAACACGTCCAGGTCTGTTTCTAATAAATAAACATTTCCTTCAACTGTATGTGTGGTCCAGTCAATCAGGAATATTTTTGTAGTGAGGGCGCAAGAAGAAACCATGTCATCCCTTATTTGCCCTCCGAACCCGGCGCGTTCAGCCTCGCCGCCTCAAGCTGTTTACCCCAGCGTGTTTTTTATTTGCAGACAACACAGTGCTTCATTATACGACTTCGATATACAGCAACGCCGAACCTAAAAGTGATGTCTTGTGAAAAACCTGTGCAAACATCCTCCGCTACGGGTGCGTCTGGCTTGCGCTCACCGAAGGTCCGTTTGCGCGTGTAAGCAGAGCCAATAGGATAACACTATAGCCGCGCTGCTCGCCTCAAGGGGAATATCACTGCTAATGAAAATTATTAATATAAATACAGAGGTGTGTGTCGCCGATATCGAGAACGGGGGGGGGGGGCCTTCTTTAGGTTGTTAATACAGTTCTGAGTTACAAGGAAAATATTTGCTGAACATGAACCTCGGAGCGTTGGGGAAAATATGTTAAATGTGCAGTCAGGTTTTTGGAAGATAACAAGGTGATATAACAGCGCCATACTGACATCTACAGGTTTAAATAACCAGCTTCTGTTCTTGCTTGAAAGAAAGGTTCCAATTAGAAGAAAAACGCACGGGCTGATGCCACAGGAGAACGTTTTACAGTTCCACAAAGAACATTTTTCTTCAGTTCTCTAGAGAACAACCTCAAACCAATCTGAAGAACTTGTATTAAGCTCTTGATAAAAGAGAAACCATTAAAGAACCATTATATTTAAGAGTGTGGTACTTGAATTGAGAATAAAAGTGACACTTTGTTGGGAGTACTTATGAAGTCCACAGATTTTTAATTTTTCCAGACTGTTCCAGTCAGGAATACATAGCACATGTGTCATTGTGCAGATGTTGGATTACATGCAATTGTTTCAGTGCACCGTTATTGTTTTTTGCAGCCGGACTGTGAACTGATTTTAAGTGAAAATCCCTCACTGGGAAAGTTAATTATAGCATGATTCTGGTTGCACAGAGCATGAGTGTTAATTAGGCTCTCATGTAAGAATATTTAACCCTTACAGTGTCTCATAAAACTGGACATTACATTTTTACATTTTTAGAGGTTTCTTCTAAATACTGCTTGTATTTTCGATTTCAGTTTTCAACAAAAAGTTGTAAACATTTACCGTGAGGTCACTGGTCTGCTCTTTGCATGTCACTTTTAGATGAAGGGATGAAGGTGGTTGTTATGTGTGACCCTGCACCACAAAACCAGTCATAAGGGTCAATTTATACATCATCTGAAAGCTGAATAAAAAAGCTTACCATTTATGTATAGTTTATTAAAATTGGGCAATATTGAGAAAAATCATAGCAATGCATATTACGAATCAAAAATTAAGTTTTGATATATTTACAGTAGGATATTTGCTAAATATATTCATGGAGCATGATCTATACTTAATATCCTAATGATTTTTGGCATAAAAGAAAAATCTATAATTTGCTACAAATATATCCGTGTTACTTAAGACATGATAATCAATATAATTAATAATAATAATAGATGTTTAATTTATTCTGTTACTAATTTATATTGCTAGATTATTTTCATGACAATTCCTAGCAATAAAACAGAAGGCAGCAGGAATGCCCCTAAAGAATTAAAAATATTTTCTCTCTGTGGAAAATATGTAATAAATCAATCCTATAGAATTTCTCCATATGAGTGCCCATTTTTAAGACTTGTGTAATTGTCATAAGATTTATGTGGATTGTGTCGGCTTGTTTTTCTCCAAAGGTCTCGTCAGAACCCAGGAAAGGTACGGCATAAACGGCAAGCTCTGCAAGACATGGCCCGGCCTTTGAAACAGTGGCTCTACAAACACCGGGACAATCCGTACCCCACTAAAACAGAAAAAATCCTCCTCGCGCTTGGCTCACAAATGACACTCGTGCAGGTGAGTAAGTTCATTTTCCACAACTTTTCCATGCACGTGCTACTAGTTCTTGACAGAAGGATTATTAAAACGACAGTTTTCTTTTACATCGAGATGAAAATGCAGGTGTTCATTCCAAACACGAGTTGCAACCAACTCACGTTTACTCTGGCGAAGGTTTTCTGTTTTTATTGTTTAGTCAATATATATTAAAATTCAGAGACATTCTGAACTGTGTTTAACTCTTCACATATGTGTTTTCCAGTCCGTGCTGAGTGTCGGTTTGTGTGTACATATCTGTCTCAGTCTGTGTCTCTGTATATACATGAAGACATAAACATGTTCTCTCAATTTGTTAAGAATTGGCCCAGCCTGAAGATGCTATTCTGGATGACCCTACAAATTTAATCTGGTTCTAATATTCATGAAAAAGACCCATTTGTTAAAAACGTGAGCAGACTGCACTGCAGTATGGGGAAAAAAGACCTACAAACACAAAACGTATGCTCAATTTCAGCAAATAAATAATCTTACGTGACTAAACAAATCTGTAGACTTTAGTACCTCAGATACACCTGAGCTTTTCTCACTGTATGAGCATTTTGCTGACACGTCCTATGATACTTCAGAAACTGGCCTCCGCTGACCTGTTTAAAGTGAAGAATATGGCTTTTGCTCTTTGAGAACTTTATATAAAGCAGAGGTCAGGAAACTCAGAGCTTGAATAACATTTTTAAAGCACAATGCCTGTCATAAGTGGCTTGAAGTGTATCGGGCATGAAAAGTTTTCCTAGTATAACATCTAATGGTCTCTGGTCTCTGTGAAATGGAGAAGGCTGGGTTAAATATTGTTTTTATTGCAAAAAGACAGACGTCGGGCAGAGGAAAAGGAATATTATTAGGTGAGAGTGGCAGAGGCCAGAATAAGCACCCAGGTCGTCATCGTCTCAGTTGAAGAAGACTTAATGTAATGTTACGTTCACAGTGTTCCTGGGATTTCTGCATGTGCTATTTTTAATCGTTTTCATGGCGTCCCGATAAATAAAGCAGTATATGGGTCTTTTAACCCAAACACACATGTCGACATATGGAAGATGGTAATAGAGAAACACTGAAACAATAAAAGATGCAGGTTAAGCACATCTTTTGTGTTTTTTTCTGACCACTCATTCTATTGTCATTCTTTCCTCAGTACCATTCCAACGCCCTCCTTCTTTTTTTCAGGTGTCCAACTGGTTTGCAAATGCTCGACGGCGGCTGAAGAACACAGTTAGGCAGCCTGATTTGAGTTGGGCCCTTAGGATCAAACTCTACAACAAATACGTCCAGGGCAACGCAGAAAGACTGAGTGTCAGCAGCGATGACTCCTGCTCTGATGGTACGACACTCTCTCATCTCACAATTACACATGTAAACCGAGACTAATTATTTTTGCAGTGCACTTATGGAGACCAACCAAAAACACACTCATATGCAAAGGTGCCAGTGCTGAATGTGATGCTGAAACCAAGGATATTTAATATTGTCAGGGACTAAATATAAAGTTAAACAGTCTGTCATTGGAAAAACTCATATTGATCGACCACTAATTCGAAAGTTGGATGGAAGTGTTGTCCCCAATGATTCTAGTCCAGGATGAAACTTAAAGAGACGGTTTGCCTAAAAATAAAAATTCTGTCATGATTTCTGCCCCGTCATGCCATTCCAACCCATTATGCGTTTCTTTCATCTGTCAAAAAAATGTTTCTTGTCTATACAGTAAAAGTCAGTGGGGTCTAATGTTGGTTTGGACCTCACTGTCTTTCATTGCATGGACAAAAACAATTCTTCAAAAGATCTTATTTTGTGTTCCACAGAAGTTATTAAAGAGTTCACCCAAAATAAAAATAACCCCATGACTTATTCACCCTCAGGTCATCCTGTGTATATGATTTCTTCTTTCAGATGAATACAGTCATATTTATATTAAATCTTTATATCAAATACAACCAGAGTTATATTAAAGCTTTATAATGGCTGTGAATGGCTGTTGAGATGTTGAAGTCCAATAAAGTGCGTCCATACATCATAAAAAGAGCTCCACACAGCTCCAGGGGGTTAATAAAGTCCTTCTAAAGTGAATCGATGTGTTTGTGTAAGAAAAATATCCATATTTATAACTTTATAAACCGTAATCTCTAGCTTCCGCTGTCGTATGCACATTCACTAGAGAGTTGCATTCCAGTTGGTGACATCCGATGGGTGTATTGATCCTGAAGTATCAATAAATCGACACTGATGTGAGTATCGAAAGTATCGATACTCAACTAAAAATATAAATACTAAGGTGTTTTTATTTACCAGCAATTTTATTTAACAGAAAAAATAATGCATGCAATATGGATTAAATTGGACAAATAACCTATGTTGCTCATCTGAACACACACAAATGTTGCAAGACAAAATCAATCAATCACAGTGCATTCAAACAGGGCTGCGTTTCCCAAAAGTATCATAAAGCGTTGATATTTTTGGGAACGGCAGCCCAGAACAATACAGAAAAAGTCATTTAGCCTATGTATGAGTTATTGGACAATAAACAAATTAAAATTGTTGCCTACAAAGTTTGTGCAATTACATTTATTAAAATTGAACGTTAAAGGTTCATGTTGATCATGTTCTATACTGTAATGTTTATACAAGTCATACACTGTCAGAACAAAAAGGCTGCATTTTATGCGTGCAGTCCCTTATGAAAATGAACCATGTTTTTTATTAAAATGACCACAGTTTAACTATAGTATTTGTAGATTTAACCATGTGTAAACAAAAACATAACCTAATAAGTTGCAATTAAGGCATATTAAATGCTAAAATGCGTTTCAATTTTAAAGTTTACCCAGTTTTCTGTTAGTAATTTAATAAATGTAATAATTTTAAAGTTTAGTTTAGAAGTATCGTATCGGTATCGTATCAAAACAAAATAAGTGATATCGCACTTCCCTAGTGACAAATGTGGACGAACGAAGAGCAAAACAAAACACCCGTCACAAATTAGAAGTACAAAACAAGGATTTGTAAAGAAAAATGTTGGAGGATTTCGATATAAGCCAAGAGGAGACTGGTTTACCTTTGCTGTAAACAAAATTTGGTTCTAACAAGACTAGCATATTCTTACCGGAGCTTGCGCCTACGTCATTTGCCGGAACACAACTCTCTTATGAACACATGTACGACAGTTAGCGGAAGCTAGAGGTTACGATTTATAAAGTTGTAAATATGGATATTTTTCATATACAAACACTTCGCTTCAGAAGGCCTTTATTAACCTCCTGGAGACATGTGGAGCACTTTTAATGATGGATGGATGCACTTTTTTGGACTTTAAAATCTCAACACACATTCACTGCCATTATATAAAGCTTGGAAGAGCCAGGACATTTTTTAATATAACTCAAATTGTATTCATATGAAAGAAGAAAGTCATATACACCTAGAATCATAGGGTAATTTTCAGTTTTGGGTGAACTGTCTCCTTAAGGTCACTGAGGGCGTATTTACTCTGCGTTTTGAAACAAAAGTATCCTTCTAGAGAGGTGAGGATGAGTAAACTAGTGAACTATCACTTAAAGAAGATGCATATGTACAGTGTTTATTGCAATATACACTGTTCATCACTGTTTGAGTGTATATACACACAGTGCAAGTAAAACTTCTCTTTAAAACAAACAAGCACAAACAAATTCACCTATCCGGGTGCTTAATTTTTTTGGTATGAAGTGTTGTGGTATTTATAAGAATCTGTTTGGGGTTTTATTCAGCATGTAGCTGAAACAGAGCAGACAGGACGCTTAAACACGGATGTTTTATTACAACGCAGTCAGTGCAACACTCCAAACATTTTTATAGCATCGTATAGCAGCCGAGCCATAAATCAGGGTCGGGGTATGTCGAGCGCAGCGCTCGTGTGTGCATCCTCCTCTGTGTTTAAGTTAACCGGACAGACGCGTAGGCTTACAGACAGTCATGCACGCTGTGATTAACACACCGCAACGGGGCGTCAGGACTCAACCACAAACACTCGTACACAATCTTGCGCTTACATGCACAAACACAAAAACATCCTGAACTTCTCGCTTTTGCTTCTCTCGTTGTCGCTCTAATTCACACGCTAAGGCGTTACAACGAAAGGATGTTGCTGGCTGTCTGACAGACTGCATGTTTGTTGGCCGCGTTGCTCAACATAAGCATCCGCACACAATGAGACATTCAGTCAGAGCACTTATCATCCCCCCAGTGCTTAACAGTGACCTCCAAACACACACACTCTGTATTTGGTGCCTTGATTAGATGTCTTGGATGAGGACACACACTCTGTGGTTAGAAGAGGAATGCCCAGTTTGTGCCTCTCACATCTGTCCCATCCTACAAATAACTTCCTGGTTTTCTTTTACATGGCACAGAAACTGTGTCAGCAGCCTGACCTTGAATCCCCCCTTTGTCAAATCTAAACTTGGCATAAAATTGATGCGCAAAATGGAAAGTGATTGCTATGTTGGTTTTTGATGTGCTAAACCTTCTTTATGTCTTTCTCTATATTTTTGTATCAGCTCCTGATCATAACACAAAACAGAGAAAAAATATGTCATGGTTGTGTAAATAATACATTGTTAATCCATAAAAACTTTTAAAATGTAAAAAATTACATTTTAAATGACAGTTAAGCTCAGTGACTCCAAATATCCAATGTTGTACTGCCTTGTGTACACTAGCAGCTAACATTTTTTAATGTTTTTAAAATAATTCTCTTCTGCTCACCAAGCCTGCATTTATTTGATCCAAAGTACAGCAAAAATTGTGAAATATTTTTACTATTTAAAACAACTGCTTTCTATTTAAATATATTTTAAAATGTAATTTATTCCTGTGATCAAAGCAAAATATTCAGCATCATTACTCAAGTCTTCAGCATCACATGATCCTTCAGAAATCGTTCTAATATGCTGATTTGCTGTTCAAGAAACATTTATTAATATTATCAATATTTAAAACAGTTGAGTAAATTTTTTTCAGGATTCTTTGATGAATAGAACGATCCAAAGATCAGTATTTATCTGAAATAAAAAGCTTTTTAAAAGTAACATTATACACTATACCATTCAAAAGCTTGGAGTCAGTATCATTTTTTTATTACACTGAAAGAAATGATAGAAATTAATACTTCAATTTAGCAAGGATGCTTTAAATTAATTAAAAGTGATGATAAAGACATTTATAATGTTACAAAAGATTTCTATTTCAGATAAATGCTGTTCTTCTATACTTTCTATTCATCAAAGGAACCTGAAAAAAATTCTACTCGGCTGTTTTCAACATAATAATAATAAATGTTTTCTGAGCAGCAATTAGAATATTAGAATGATTTCTGAAGGATCATGGAGTAATGATGCTTAAAATTCAGCTTTGAAATCACAGGAACAAATTACATTTTAAAATATATTCAAATAGAACACAGTTTTTTTAAAAAGTAAAAACATATAACAATTTTACTGTTTTTGCTGTACTTTGGATCAAAAAAATGCAGGCTTAAAAAGATTAAAAATGTTACTGTTCAAAAACTTTTGACTGGTAGTGTGTATATATAAAGAAATAAAGAGAGTGCAGCCTGTACCGTAAAAACTGCTATTTTGTGACCTGTGCGATTCACCAAAACATCACGAGCCGTGATTATACAAGTAGGACATCGTGTAACATCATACAAGTTGTTTACTATGCATATGAGATGTCTGGTTGTTTAGAGGGAACATTTTGTTGCACAGACGTTTCATCAGGTCTGTCGTTCCCGTGTCTGAGCTCAGTAATTACGTGCTATAGAAGATCTGAGCTTCAGACACACTCTTCACACATTTGAGTCAAGATAGAGCCTTGCAGTGAAATCCTAGCTCACTTAGGAGGCATTCACTCACGCAATCCTAACCCCGTATCCTAGGAAATATTGCGTTTGTGTGAACTCCACTGTGTTTACCTTTGTTTCCTACATTATGGAATGGTTGTCAAGGTAGTACACAATAAGGCCGCACTTTAAAAAAATGTTGACTTTAGAATGTGGACTGAGGATACGCTGAAATTTTTTAATTTTTTTTTTTTTTAAAGTAATTTGGCTCATTGACCTTCTTAAATGAGTAAATCAAAACCAACAAGGAATCCACACGCCTAGTTATAAATGAAAGCGCTGATTCAAAGGAACATGAGAATTTAAGTCAATATTTATATAGATTTGACTGAAGGCAAAATCACATCAAGAGATAAATAACCATGGTGGAGCTGCAAGTGATTAATGGTTTAACTTTCTTCTGCAACAAAAGTATTAACTTGCTTGGAATTATGACATTAGTGGAGGAAATATTTTGGACCATCCCTTTGTTGTATTACAATCAGCATTAATGCCTCTGATAGTTTTCCATCAAGAATGTACAAACAAAGTCTCACGATTCATCTGGTAATAAAACATGTCAGTGTCTCTTATTTATGTTCTTTAATGAATCACTGATGGGACTACAGGTGGCTGAGCAAATAATAAGAGATGAACGATTGGGTGTTTTCTACAGAATAATCAACAGAACGGAAAGATCAACTGAACACAGTCTCTCCAAGGCTGAGATATGACATTGGAATGTCCGATGTTTTTTTTTTTCTTTCTCCCTGTTGATGAGAAAGTTAATACTTTTATTGGTTTTGTTACCTAAAAGCAGAATGAAATCAGACGATTTATCACTTGCAGTTTCACCAAAGTTATTTATCTCTTGACTTGTCCTTGTGGTTTTTAGTATTCTGGCAAAAATAACAGACAACTCTGTACCTTGATTAATGGACATCATACGGTTGTTGCATTTGCACTTGAGTCTAGAATAAAAGCTGCTACTGTTTGAGAGCAGATAAATCTACTGTATATAGTCAAAACATTGGTCCTAATAAAAATTTCTTTGTTTCCTTTTCACTACCATTCAAAAGTTTGTGGTAAGTTTTTTTTTTTAAATGATTTTAAAAGAAATCTCCTACGCTCACAAAGGCTGCACTTATTTGACTCACCAAACCTCCAAACTTTTCAATAGTCTAGGTATAGACTATTATTATCTTGTACACATTTTTTGTTTGCTTGCTTTAATAAGTTATTATTATTATCATCATCACATTTTAAATATTTTTAAGTTTTCACATTTTGCATACATTTTTGTATTTTATCTTCTGTAAATATATTTGAATCTTGAAATTTTGAACATTTTTATTTTTTATTTTATTATCATGTAATATTTAAAGATTTTTCATATTTTGCATACATTTTTGTATTTTATCTTCTGTAAATATATCTGAATCTTGAAATTTGGAACATTTCTTACTTTTTAAATTTTATTTTATTATCACATGTGATATTTAAAGATTTTTAATTTAATATTTTGCATACTTTTTTGTATTTTATCTTCTGTAAATATATCTAAATCTTGAAA
Organism: Labeo calbasu; assembly: GCA_019740295.1. Taxonomy (NCBI): domain Eukaryota; kingdom Metazoa; phylum Chordata; class Actinopteri; order Cypriniformes; family Cyprinidae; genus Labeo; species Labeo calbasu. The sequence goes on along the minus strand of JAHKKF010499444.1, from coordinate 12,943 downwards.
TTTTGAACATTTCTTATTTTATTTTTTATTTTATTATCACATGTATATTTTAAATATTCAAAGATTTTTCCTATTTCATATTTTGCATACATTTTTGTATTTTATCTTCTGTAAATATATCAGAATCTTGAAAGTTTGAAAATTCTTTATTTTATTTTAGTTATTTTATTTTTATTATCCAATTGTATATTTTAAATATTTTGAATATTTTATATTTTGCATACATTTTTGTATCTTATCTTATCTGAATCTTGAAATTGTGAACATTTCTTATTTTAATTTTTAAAATTTTATTATCACATGTATATTTAAAATATTTTAAGATTTTTAATATTTCATATTTTGCATATGTTTTTGTATTTTATCTTCTGTAAATTTACCTGAATTGCGAAATATTTAACATTTTTTATTTTATTTTTTATTTTATTATCACATGTATATTTTAAATATTTAAATATTTTGAATATTTTATATTTTGCATTGATTTTTGTATTTTATCTTCTGTAAATATATCTGAATCTTGAAATTTTGAACATTTCTTATTTTATTTGGTTTTATTTTAATTAAAATTTAATTATAACACGTATATTTTAAATATTTATAGGTTTATTTTATATTTCATATTTTGCATACATTTTTGTATTTTATCTCCTATGAATATATCTGAATCAGAATTTTGAAAATTTCTTATTTAATTTTTTATTATCACATGTATATTTAAAATATTTAAAGATTTTTTAATATTTTGCATATATTTTTGCATTTTATTTTCTGTAATTATATCTAAATCTAAACATTTGTTATTTTACCATCACATGTATATTTTAAATCTTTTAATATTTCATATTTTGCATACATTTTGTATTTTATTTTCTGTAATTCTGAATCTTGAAATTTTAATTTTTAATTTTATTTTCTATTATCACACGCATATTTTAAAAATGTTAATATTTCATATTTTGCATTTTTGTATTTTGTCTTATGTAAATATATCTGAACCTTGCAATTTTGAACATTGTTTTTAGTTTAGTTTAGTTTAGTTTTCAAATCATGCCATACAAGGCTCCAAGATTGAGCTCTTCTCTGCTTCATCCCCTGTAGCGGTAATCAGTCTCTCAGCACCAAATTTGATCTGACACACTCGCTTGCAGTTGGGAGGCCCTTGTTTTCGAGGAGTGTAATCCATTCAAGAGTTTTCAATGTGCTGGAGGGGTCACGCAGAAGAGAAGGGTGATTGAATGAAAACGTGACCGTGTCTCTCCCTGCTGAGAAGGCGTAAAGGGCAGCAGATCAAAATATTGACATATATTACAGTCGAGCTCTTTTTCTTTTGCAAATGTCTTCTCGAGTGCGTATTGACATATTTGCATGTATCCCGCATCACATCCAGATGGTGACCCAGCAGCACGGGCCCAGGTCGGGGAGTTCAGTAAGCCGATGTACCAGAGCGTCATCAAGAAGGAAGGCGGCGCTGTGAGCGCGGGTCTCCGAGCCGCTGCAGACGCCTCATTGTCTGATGACTATGTGTCACCACCCAAATACAAGAGCAGCCTGTTGCACCGCTACCTTAACGACTCGCTCCGTCACGTAATGGTGGCCAACGGCGTAATGGACGCACGGAGGAGGAACCACTCAGGCTCTTTCAGCTCTAATGAGTATGATGAAGACCTGCTGTCACCGTCTTCTTCAGAAGCAGAAGCCAACTTTATCTACAGAACTGGTGAGCTGCTGCCAGTCTTGCATTCTTTCCTTGTCTGTGTCTCTCTCTCTCGCTTCTTGCGAGGAAGAAGGGCATCTTGAAGCTGTTTCCCAGTATCAGCTGTGTTTTGGTCTATGCATGATTTTGGCTTCTCGTTCTACAACAAGGAGAGTCACAGAGAGGTCATATGTTTTCTCTGTTCTCTCTCACATACACATAGTGGCATAAATCATTTCAACATGACATCTGTAAATATTCTGAAATATGTTTTTAATAGTATGAAAATACTGCTAAGTTAAAAATATTGCAGTTCGACAGTTCAAAGAATGCATGCTTTTATATTAAGCTTTGTACTTTTGATAAAACGTTTAAGGTCAGATTTGAACTCGCAATGAAACAGAACATACTGTACGGCAACCACAGTTCATCCTGGTTTAGTCTTCAGCCCATTAACTATCAGTGCTTCTTTAGTCAGTGCGACAATTTTTTCTCTCTTTTCAGTCTTCATTCTCTCCTTATCTTTTCAACATAACACATTTTTTCTCTCAACACCGTTTTGAGTTCATGTCCAACATCCACTACTAAGAAACAAGAAGTCTTTAATCAAAAGAGAAAGTGTCCGTGAGGGAAACAGAGTGTGTTGTTTGTGTGTTGTTGCAAGTGTGGAAGTGTATATCAGCTTTAGGGTTAAAGATGTCAGAGGTGTGAACGAAGTGTGTGTGAAACAATTTTCTGAGTTTCTGTCATTTTTGTAGTGAGCCAAACTCTGACCTAAAGAATTTGCTCTTGAAGCCTCTCCAGTTGTGTATCTGAAACATAACCACGTTTCACCTCATGGTGGTCTGACACAGATATAATAGGTTATCTGGTTAGGAACTTATGAAAGATCATTAATATATATATTAATGTAGGTTTTTTTAGAAAGCAATTAACTGTTATTCAGCAAGAAGACATCAAGTTAATTAAAACTGGCAGTACATTGTTACAAAAAAACTGTTTGAAATAAATAAAAAATCCTGAAAATAATAAATTAAATAAATAAATACACTGCCGTTCAAAAGTTTGGGATCAGTGATGCTTATCAAAGTTCCAAATACAGAAAAAAGTCATATGAAATATTATTGCAATTTAAAATGTGTTTTCTATTTTAATATACTTTAAAATATAATTTATTTCATTACTCCAGTCCTCAGTGTCACACGATCCTTCAGAAATCATTCTAATATGCTGATTTATTGTCAATGTTGCAAACAGTTGTGCTTCTTAATTTTTTGGAAACCTGAGCTACTTTTTTCAGGATTCTTTGATGAATAAAAAGTTCAAAAGAACAGCATTTATTCAAAATAGAAATATTTTCTAACAATATAAGTCTTTACTATCACTTCTTATTCATTTTAACACATTCTTGCTAAATAAAAGTATTCATTTCTTTCAAAGAAAGAAAGAAAGAAAGAAAAATGTACTGACCCCAAACTTTGAACGGTAGTGTATATTGCTACAAAATATTTCTATTTTAAATGCTGTTCCTTTTAACTTTTTATTCATCAAAAGATCCTGAAAAAAGCATCACAGGTTCCAAAAAAAAAAAAAATTAAGCAGTATTACTGTTTCCAATAATAAATCAGCATGCTTGAATGATTTCTGAAGGATCACTGAAGACTCGAGTAATAATGCTGATAATTCAGCATGCATCACAGGAATAAATTCTATTTTAAAGTATATTAAAATAGAAAAACACTATTTTAAATTGCAATAATATTTCACAATATTACAGATTTTTCTGTATTTTTAAACAAATAAACGTAGCTTTAATGAGCGGAAAAGACTATTTAAAAACATTAAAAAATCTTACTGATCCCTTTTGAACAGCAGTGTAAATAAACCACAGTTTTCCACAAAATTATTAAGCAGCACAACTGTTTTCAACATTAATAATAATGAAACAAAAAAAGATTGAAAAAAATCAGCTTTGCCATCATAGGAAGAAAATGCATTTTAAAATATATTACAATAGAAAACAGTTTTTAAATTGTTTTAACAGTAGTTTTGATCAAATAAATGCAGGGTTGGTGAGTATTAAAGACTTAAAGGTAACACTTCACAATAAGGTGTCATTTGTCATTTGCTAACTAACATTAACAAACAATGAGAAATACAGTTATTACGGTATTTATTCATCTTTGTTAACGTTGTTCATTGGTAATTCAATGTTATTTCACAGTGCGTTAACTAATGTTAAACAACTTGAATTTAATAATGCATTAGTAAATATTGAAGTTAATATACTTAGATTAATAAATGCTGTAGAAGTATTGTCATACTTAATGGTAACTTAAAGTAGTAACTAATGTAACATTATTATAAAGTGTTAAAACTTTTGAACGGTAGTGCGGTTGTATTATGTTAGCTTTGGTTTAATAAGTAAGTAATGAACTATTCTGTGCAATTTTCTGCCGGTTTCTTCTCTGCAGCTGCTTGATAATGGCTTTATCCACTTTCTAAAGCTTTCACCTATCCCAGCATGTCTCGTTTACCGAAAAAGGCAAGCTCTGCCAAAGTTTAGGACTCTCTAACTCGTCTGTTTAAGGTCAGCGTTGGTTCGGAGTCTCTCGATAGGAAGCGTCTGCAGTGCTCACAGTCAGCTGTGTTTGCTCCCATGTGCTGTTTAAGTCCTCCAGGTGTTTGTGATGTTATCGCAAATCTTTTCGACATTCCAAAATGACAAATATGTTTCAGGAGAGTTCTGGCAATTATTTAAGCCCTGTTCATCATCATCTGGAAGAATGTCAGCCTCTATTGATCATTTGTAGGAATTTATGAGAGATACTGCGTCTGCGACCGCGGCCTTCGAGCGCATGTGTTTTGCTCTCTCCTTCTCTCGAGAAAGAGTTTCTTCAGGTCAGAACACTGCGTCTTTGTCCTGACAGGATTCATAACTGATAACATTGTTTGCTTCTTCGCTTACATATTGTTGTTCACATCAAGCCTCTGGGATCTCGCCGTGCAGGTTTTGTTTTACTTTGTTTCTCATTTCAGTTTGCCATTTCTTACTGACAAACATGGTTTGCATTATCTCAGGGCTGAGGAACAGAATGCTGGAATTCTCTTCAAACCCAAAAGTTGTTGCTAACTACCTTCTGGACTTGCGTTTAAACCCTATATGTGACGCAAGGCTACTTATGTAGACACCTGCTGAGATTTGGTGTATTTTGTTGCTTATTTCAGGCTGAATCAGTTGTTCCAAATAGCTGTTATACTCTTATATAACTATATTTATGAGTTACACATTTTTTCTCGCCTTTCATGGTAAATATCATTTCCTGGCTAAGGATTCTGATGGCTGAAATATCTGTTTGTCAGATGAGAATTCGCCAGGCGAAAGGTTTAACACAAGATCACACGCAGCAGCATTTGCGCAACAGCAAATAAGGGTTCAATCAGAATAAAATACAGCAATAAACTCTGAATTAAATTGATATTGAATTTGTCATTCAATCTCGTTGCTGGTTTTGTATCGTTTCCTCCTAAGATTTCGCTCTCTCTTTTTTTCCCCGCTATTCTCTTTCCTTCCATTTTCCTTCTTTCTACATTCCAGAGTATCTTCATACAAATATTCCTCCAGTTTCAGACTATGAGGTTGAAATTTTAGATCTACAGTCTATGTTTTCTTTTTTAAAACAGCTGTCTGTCTGTCTCTGCGCTGCGTTAGCCAAGACGCTAATGTTTTAGCCTCTTTTAACCAAACTGGCATCTCAGAATCCGTCGGTTAAATGTAGCTTAATGGAACAAATTGGATCTAAAGGAGCTCTCTCCTCCTTTCCATCACTCCTCACTTGAATCAGACGTGGCAAAGGAGCCGTCAGGCCAGCAAAACCTCTGATGGAAAACTAAAGAGGCCATTGTGTAAGAAAAATACAAAATAAAACGCAACGGGAACTCTGATGGGAGTTTCACTGAAAACAAGAAGTGAGAGAATTCCAGGGCACATGCCAGGGATTTTATGTCAAATTGCACTTTAATGGGATATTTAATGGTAGGAATCTCGCTCAGTGTTTTCCCTGCGTGCGTGGTACCGAGTTTAGGGCCGTCTTGTACGATATAGATCACTATGCCGCGCTGTCAGAGCGGATTGGAGCTCGCAGTAAAGTGAGAGCACGCAGGAAAATATTTCTCAGAACTCTGTCTAATGCTTTAGATGTATTTTCACAGGTTGCATCTGTGCAGGAATCTCATAAGCCGCATAGAAAGTGCATCACATGGGACATAAACTGGCCACTGCACCATTTATTCTAGAGCGACGTGTCCTCATTTTGCTTTCAACAGGATCCTTGTGATCCAGTTATTGAAACTAATGTGTCATCTGAGGTGTTTATGAATATATTATATTATGCGTCAGTGAACTGAAATGATTTGATGAAAGTGATATATATCTCAGTACTCAAATCTGGCCATGAGGGTTTTTGCTACTGCTGCCTCTTAAACCCGTTCAAAACATTTAGGGTTCAGTTTATTCAAAAACGATGCATTAAATTATTCAAAATTGACAGTAAAGACTTTAAAATTGAAAAAGTCCATTGTTAAGAATTGTCCTTCATTAATATAAAATATAAAGAAGAAATTTCTTATTACACTGTAAAAAAACAAAACAAAAAAGAACACAATTTGTTGAGTCAACTTAAAATAATCAGCTACCCTGCAGACTTAAATCCAGCCCTATCTAAAATAATTTGTTACACGGCTGCCTTAAAATTTTAAGTTCAGTCAGCTCAAATAAGTTTAGTCAACTTGAAATGTTAAGTTATACTAAGTTGTACTAAACTTAGATATTTGAGTTGACTAAACAAACAATTTGGTTTGTTAAACTTAAAACCTGGGCTTGTTACCCAGCTGCCTTAAAATTTTAAGTTGAATGAACTCAAATATCTAAGTTGTCACTTAGTACAACTTAACATTTCAAGTTGACCTAACTTTGTTGAGTTGACTGAACTTAAAATTTTAAGGCAGCCGTGTAACAAATTATTTTAGATAGGGCTGGATTTTGTAACAAATTTCACAATTCAATTTGATTATTTTGGATATATATCAGGTACAGTGCATGCTGGATTTTCTCAAGGATGAAAAAATCTCTCAACTAATACTGTAAAATATACATGAGAGTCAGCTGGTACTACATTACTATAATTTTGAAGGTTAAAATGAACTCATTTGTATACAAATGCTTAAATTACACTTAATGAAGGTTTTATAATAATAAAGTTACAATTACATAATTATATTTCTACTCCAATTAGTTTTTTTGAAATATAAACATTTAAATGGTGGCTGTCATAAAAACTTATAAAGACGGATTTATTCAAACATAAAATTAAACATTGTAAAAATTATAATACATATGTTATATGCTGCATATATTTAGCAAAATGCTCCTCTGTAGAGGTCATTTTTCTAGCTGACTAACGAATTTATGGTCACCGAATATATGTTTTTCTGAGATAAATGTGACGTTATATGATTGAGCGATTATATGAAACAGGATATGGATGTAGTTTTCACTGTACTTTTTCTTTTAAAGGAGAAGTTCACTTTCACAACAAAAATTTACAGATAATTTACTCACCCCTTGTCATCCAAGATGTCTTTCATGTCCTTCTTTCTTCAGTTGTAAAGAAATTATGTTTTTTGAGGAAAACATTGTAGGATTTTTCTCCTTATAGTGGACTCCTCTTACCCATGAGTTTGAACTTCCAAAATGCAGTTTAAATGCAGCTTCAAAGGGCTCTAAATGATCATAGCCGAGGAAGAAGGGTCTTATCTAGTGAAATGGTCGATAATTTTTTATAAAAATTGACAATTTATATACTTTTTAACCTCGAAAAACTCCCATCTCATTGTCTCCTCCAACTTCAAAATCATCGTACAATGCTGCAGAAGTACCGACCTAGTGTTTACAAAGTAAACATGCAAAGAAGATCAAAAGCCCTTTCCAAAAAAAGGTGAAACAGCAATCTATCATGATTTTGAAGTTGGAAAACAAAATAAGATGGGAGTTTTTTGATCGACCCTAACTGTCATGAGTTCACACAGAGTTCACAAAGAGCTAGACAAAACAAGCATTTGAGGTTAAAAAGTATATAAATTGTATTTTTTTTAGAAAACAACTGATCGTTTCGCTAGATAAGACCCTTCTTCCTCGGCTGGGATAGGTTTAGAGCCCTTTGAAGCTGCATTTAAACTGCATAAACTCAAAAAACATAATTTCTTTACGACTGAAGAGAGAAAGAGATGAACATCTTGGATCTGTAAATTTTTGTTCTGGAAGTGAACTTCTCCTTTAACATACATTAAGATGTTCATTTCGTATGTAACTGGCATCAAAGCAGAGGAAACAAATAGTTCACGCGTTCTTTGCGCTGCCACTTCTCTTGAACGGAGGCGCTACAGCGATCTGTCACTCACATTAAACAGCGCCAAAACAGCATTTATTGTTTCAGTACTATAATAAAATAGACAGAATTTGAAATCTGAGACTTTGTTTCATATCAAAAGTAACAAAGCACAAAGCTTATTGCGATTTATTGGATGGGAGGTGTGCTGCATTGTTTCGTTCATTAACTGAAAACCGGTTAGACAAGAATCAATATCATTTCGTAAACATGAGAATCGATTAAAACCAAGAAATGAATATTTTTATTTTATGTGTTTGTGATCAGTAATGTAAAAAAGCCCAGAAAAGAAGGCTCTCTTTTTATCATTTTGCTGTGCTTTAGTGTGTTAGCTGTGCTCTGTGGGACATATTTCCTAACAGAACCAAGAATGTCACCTGTGTTTTACGACATGAAAAGACCTTCTTTTTCAAGGTCAGTGGACATTAAACAGAGGCAGGAGGTAGAAATATGTTAAATGAAAACAGAGAAGTTTGACAAGGCCACCGGGGCTCATAGGTGCCAGTCACTTATAAGAGTCCTGCAGACTCATTGGACTGAAGCCACCAAAAGTAAATGTTTCAAAAGTCATTGTCCAAGAAAAGTACAATGTCTCCAACTCGGAAACATTAGAACTGATTTCAGGCCGTGATCAGAGGCAGGTGGGCAATCCATCCAAGCCTAAACATGCAACAGAGTGAAAGCGCATAAATTCAGGTATTATTAATGTGCAGGGCCTGCTGTTCATCAGATGATTGACAGCCCTCTGTGTGTACAGCTGGAAATACGCAGCACACTTTTACTGCTGTTTTTGCACAGTTGTACTACACATCCAGCCGCATACAGTACATAAAAACATTGAGAGTCTGATGCCATTAAAAAGCTTGAAAGTCTCTCTTTCTCTCAAAGCACGACAGGCTTTGGCTAACGTGTTTTAGCGTTGTTTGACAATGACATACAGTGCCGGGGGAGGGATGTGTAATTTAGAGAAACAGCCTGGCAGGGATATGGCATTTAAAGAGTACATGCTGAACTGCCTGATTTACGGTACTTGACTGCTCACTGACCACAGAGCAGCAGGACAATGACTGATCCAGCTCTGCTGCGCACATCTCAAATCACAGAAAACACTTATGAAAACATCTCTATTTCATCTTGAACGTCAATACTGTAATATTAAGCTTCACCATTAGATTTTATGTTGTTGTAGTACTCGCGCAGAAAAAAAGTCACAAAAGCTGTCACTTAAGGACAGAAGGTACCGTCCCAGTTACAGATTTTGTCTGTTTTTTTTTCTGAGAGTGAAGTATATAGACAACACATTCTCATACAATACAGTACACAAATGTCAATATGAGTAGTTGAGGTAGAGTACATACTTTTTAGAATATATATATATACATTGCTATTTAAAAGTTTGGGATCAGTATGATTTTTAATGTTTTTAAAGAAGTCTCTTATGTGCATCAAAGTTTCATTTATTTGATTAAAAATACATAAAAAACAGTAATATTATGAAATATTATTGCAATTTAAAATAACAGCTTTCTAGTTTAAAATACAATTTATTTATGTGATGCAAAGCTGAATTTTCATCAGCCATTATTTCAGTCTTCAGTGTCACACGATCCCTCAGAAATCATTCTAATATGCTGATTTATTATCAGTGTTGTGCTGCTTAATATTTTTTTGGAATTTTTTCAGGATTCTTTGATGAATAAAAAGTCTTTACTATCACTTTTTATCAATTTAACACATCCTCGCTGAATAAAAGTATCAATTTCTTGCAAACAAAGAAAGAAACAATTGACTGACCTCAAACTTTGAACGGTACTGTATATTGTTACAGAGTTGTTGTGTTTTTTTGTTTTTTTTTAAATAAATGCTTTTTAACATTTTATTCACTAAAGAATCTTGAAAAATCAAGGATTATCAAAGATTAAAAAAAATAATACTAATAATAATAATTAGGCAGCACAACTGTTTTCAACATTAATGATAAATCAGCATATTAGAATGATTTCTGAAGGATCATGTGACACTGAAAACTAGAGTAATGATGCTAAAAATTCAGTTTTGCATCACAGGAATAAATTCTATTTTAAAGTATATTAAACTATAAAACCACAATTTTAAATTGCAATATTATTTTACAATATTACAGTTTTTTCTGAATTTTTAATCAAATAAACGCAGCCTTGATGAGCAGAAAAAGGCTTCTTAAAAAAAAAACTATAGGAATCTTACTGATCCCATATATATGAGTGGTTTGGAGAATGGATGGATAATATAATAATTAATATGAGGTCATAAGACCTGCATGAATGATAATTATGAAATAACTGGCAAAATGCTGCTTAAAACAGACTTACATGGACCATTTCACATCACAGGACATGTCAACTACCCAAACACCAAGATTTCCTTTTCTTGGAGAGGTTTTCTCCATTCTCCCACTCCATCCCTCACAAAAAAGGGAGGGACGACCGTACAATCCTGAAGAAAGAGGAGGCTGAGGCCAAGATTTACTTCAGACTCTAGGTTACAGTGGTCAGGATGGGGTCTCATCATCCATCACCAGAGGGAGAGAAGAGAGAATGTTGAGAGAAGTAAAAGCTGGAGAAAAGAGAGATGAAGGAGGGGAGTAGGAAAGGAAGAAAGGGAGATGAAAGACGAGCTAGAAATTGGAAGATGAAAGCTGAAGTCTTTTGAAAGAGAGTGAAAATAGTGAATAAAAGACACATGAGATGAGAACATTTACAACTCCTCTTGTAATAATGAGAGATACAGATAAATACAAAGACTTAGACAAGTGTCTTTCTGTGATTGCATTCATTATACTAAGGGAACCACTACCATTTTGCAATAGTATTTTCATGGCTTTTATAAATTCATCATACATTTTTTTTTTAAATGAGTATTTTCTTTATTAGTAGTATCAGTAGATCTTAGAGAGCAAGTAAGCATCCACCTAGTAGCATTAATAAATGTCTTATTTTATTACAACATTCTCTACATATCCAGACACTGTTAGATAAGTTTTCGTCCGTCTTTATAATTTACTTTTTGGAGCCATTTGTAACTTGAAGATGATTCATTTCGAAGCGTATTCCAAAAACTGAATTCTCAGTCTCCCGGCACGGTGCTGTGTATAAACCGTTCTGAAGCTCAAGAGCAATATATCGTGATGAATTGCAAATAGTCCGAAGCACACTTGAAAAGCGAGCGTGTGTGTGGATTGTGGTGACTTGTGTGGAGGAGAGGTGTAAACAGACACACACTGCCCTGGCTGCTTACATGTGAGAATAGATAGAGGAAAGAAACAGTGAATGAATGGGAGGCTATTAGACGAGTGTGGAGAAGCTAATGGCTTCACACTGAAAGACTCTGACAATCTGAGTGTCAAAAATAGTACGGCGGGGCCTATGCATATTTGTCTAACTTGGAAAGTAAAGTTTTTTTGGGAAGGGGGAAAACAAAAATAGGCAGTTTCACAAGAATAGATCAACAGATGAAAAAATCAGAGAATCAAAGAGAGAATGTGCGTGTGAGCAAACCAGAAGGAACATCACAGCAATTCATTTCACTCTGTATTTTTGGATAAAGCCTGCAATCATTATTTAGTTCAGAAAACACTTTCAAACATTGTTATATTACACTCAATCAGTTGTTTTTTTTTTCCCCCTGAGGTTGCGGTCGAAAGCAATTCTATATTCATCTCTGGGTAGAATTAGCTTGCAAAGAAACATACAAACTTGTAACATGAGATCTAAACAAGCTTTTCTATTCTGCTAAATCATTTGCAATGATTCCAAAGTTTCTTGCTGTTAATTGTTTTTTCCATTTTGGAATGACACTAAAGCTGAAGCAAAACTGAATTTTATTGAAGCTGAAAAAGGTTTGTGATGCATTCTAGATGGAGCCTTATCTACGTCTGATAGCACTTTAGGCAAATGCTTTCAGCATGAGCCCCTCTCTCTCTCCCTCTCTTTGGCCTTCTGTCTCTCTGACATACGTCAGAGAGCAGATATTGTCTTGTAATACCTCAGTGGCGTGCTATGTCTTCTAGCTAGCGTGTTTGAAGTCTGTTTGTGAGACTTTTATAGGTACTGATAGGGTAAGAGATCAGAATCATTCGTCTAACCATTAGCAAATAGCAGATCCACTCGACCCTATCCAGAACAGGAAGCCAACGGATGACCTCTAAGTCCTGTTAATGGTCAAAAATGGATTCCTCTGAGTGATATAGAAAATACACGTTAACACAGTTTTTTTTTTCTTGATCATAACCAGACCAGTGTCAAAAATGAATTTTAATGTTCAACTAAAAATCCTGTCATCATTTACTCAGCATAATGGAATTTCAAACATGCATGATTTTTTCTTCTGCAGATAATTTGAAGTAGTTATAGCCAGTAGTTTTGCTATTTTTGAAATATGGTTTTAATTACCATTCAATTAACTCTTAACCACGACCCATCCACCTTACTGTTACTGTTCTCACACATCGTGTTCTTACGCGGTAAAAAATACATTGCGAAGCAAAGAAAACCGACAGTGTGCCAACAGACAAGACAAGATCAGGTTACTTTTAGTATGAAACAGTCTCAGCTTTAAAATTTCGGCATTTTGGAAAGAATTCAAACTATAAATACCGCTTTGTGGCTCTTTAATGTGTCGTGACAGATTGCTGTAGCGCCTCAGTATAAGCGGAAGGTGAATCGATCATCTTTTCCTCTTTACTAGTCACAGGACAAAACAAACATGAATGAACATCAGAAGGTATCTCGTTTCAAACGCGTTAAGATGTCAATACACATCA
>JAHKKF010499442.1:0-12815 GCA_019740295.1 Labeo calbasu | reverse complement strand
AGATAGATAAACAATGCATATATAATAAAAACTATAAACTACATAAAAAAACTAAAATATTCATAATTAATATTCGTTTTATGTTTATTACAGACAATCAAAGCTATCAAAAAAAGAATGTAATAATGATAGTATACTGTAAAATAAAAAAGATGAGATTTAATACATATAATTAAAAAAATCTAATAAAAAATAGAAATAAAAAATATATGTACAGTGAGGGAAAAAAAACCCCAAAACAAAACAATTTCTAACCAATACACTTTTTAAATGATGAGCATAACTACAAAAAATTGTAGCCACTAAACAAATACTTTTAATTTCAATGACTTTCCAGGCCTAATTCCCAGATAATTCCAAGTTTTCCATGACGGTAGGAATGAGAAACTTGAGTAGTAAATCTCTGTCAGTGTGAATGCCCCTTTAATGGGATAATCTGACCTGTAATGGTTCTGCCTTCACATCATTCAGGCTCATTTGCACATTGGAAATCCAGTTAGCGAGCGGCTAGTGGCCAAAGCGACAGCAGGACAGCAGCGCATGTGAGTGCAGTTAGTCGCTTAGTAAGTATGCGGCCGTGTAAGCAGTATGGAAGTATGTTGAGAGGAGTTCGAGGTCACGTCTAGGTTTTCGAGCATAGAACGAGACCTCCAGAACAGCCCGAAACACCACGTACCCTCTCCGCCTGTCATCCGGCTGGCTGAAGAAGCGTCCAATTTCACGGGCGGCCCGAGCCCGTTTCAGCACGTGGGTGTCGCTGACGCACCTGCGGTTTAGCATGATGCCGTGTGTCTGTACGCACATGCGTGTGCATGTATGCATGGCGGCTTCCCTCAGCGCTACATTTCCACACGCCGTCCGGGAGGAAAAGGTCACCGGCAGGCGTGTGTAGCGCCTCACGCGCTCCCGTCCAACTGCTGCAGTATGTGTCGCAAATGGAGCGCGCTAAACATAGCACAAGGCCACGGCTTCGACAAGTGCAACAACCTGCTGCCAATTCACCAACGACAAAGACTTTTTCAGTGCAGTTTTAACTGTGAACGTTACCCTGCACGCTACTCTGAGGATGAAAGTGGCCAGATCATGTGTGTGAACTCCAGATGAACCCTACCTCTGTGTGTGTTTCTGATGCTGACTGCGTTGCAGAGAGAGGAGAACTAACTATGGTTTATCAGCTCTCTGCTCAGTATGCTGAAACTGCCAGACCTTTCAGAAGAGCTAAATGGAGAGGCAGCGGGCAGCTTATCAAAGCCGTAAGTTCAGCAGAAAACACAGACGGCACAGGCTCGTCTTAAAGCCAGCTCTTGGAAAATATCAGCAAAAAAGACACTCAGCAACATTGGGAAAAAAAACGGTCTAATGTTTGGCCAGTGCACTGCACAATAATTGATTTGGTTGTTTGTTTTGTCATGCATATTCATGGCAAAGTAGTAAAATCAGAAAATAAAAGTAATTAAAAAATACAGATAAATGTAAATTTGTTAAATAAATATATTGATACAATACGTAATTGTTAAAATAAATAACATGCACACACATTTACAACATCACCAAAAAGGCACCTAAAATTAAAATAAAAACACAAAATATAAAAATAAATACTAATTCAACATTAACTCGAACATTAATAAAAACTAGTATAACAGTATTAGTAATAGTAATAATATGATTATAGTATAATAATAATTAGTAAAAACATTTTATAGTAATTGTGCTTTTAAGACAAAGTTGAATGCCGACCAATGAAAATCAAGTTTTCCATAAATTTACAAATTTACAGGAAAAGGAAAAATATATAAAAATAATATAAAAAAAAAACAATATAAACGAATATGTATGTTACAAACAATATATAATGTGACAATAAATAATATAATATTATAATAATTATTGCCTGATTTAGTTTTATGTTTGTTTTTTGTTGTTGTTTTTGTTTTTAGTGGAAACCATCCTTTTAGAGCTGAACTGAAGCTGAACTATATGGAAAATAAAATAAAATAAAAACTAAACGTATATAAACTATAAGGCCTGGTTCCCATATAATTACATGTTTTTGTGAAACGGATGGTGGCACATTGCTGCCACATTATATAAGTATATATATATATATATATATATGTATATGTATATTTTTTTTCCACTCAATTATACTGTAATAATAAGATATTATGTCATGGAAAAATTATAGACATTTAAAAAAACGAATAAAAATAACAAAAACATACAACAAAATGATCAAAATTTTAAAATGAAAACAAAATATATCAATAAAAAAAAAATTAAACTTATTAAAACTACAATAGTATTTTTGTTATATTAAAATAATATTAGTCAGAGGCTTCACTATCTAACTATATCTGACCAATAAAAATCAAGTTTTCCATAAATTTACAGATGTACAGAAAAAGGAAAAATAAGTAATTAAACAAAAAGATATAAAAACAATATAAAGAAATATGTATGCAATAAAATATAAAAATATAAAATGTGACAATAAATAATATTAAAATAATAAATGACTTTTCTTCTGTGATTTTTTTATTTTTATTTTTTTGAGTGCAAACCATCCTTTTAGAGCAGACCTATTTGGAAAATAAAATAAAATAAAAAAAACATAAACTACAAACAAATAATATGTTTTTTGGGTACTAAAATCTGAAATGTATGGTGGCACATTGCTGCCACATATATATTATTTTTTCCACTCAATTATATTGTAATAATGAGATATTACGTTGTGGGAAAATTATAGACATTTTAAAAAAAACGAAAAACAATGACAAACACACACAACAAAAATACCAAATTTTTAAATTTAAATATGATATACAAAAACAAAACAAACCTGAATTAAATGAAATAAAAAATGAATTAAAACTATAATAGTATCTCAGTTATATTAAAATAACATTGGTCATTACAGGCTTCAGTATCCAACTATATCTGATCAATGAAAAGCAAGTTTTCCATAAATTTACAGATGTACAGAAAAAGGAAAAATAATAATAATAAAAAAGATATAAAAACAATATAAATAAATATGTATGTAATAATATATAAAAAAATATAATGTGACAATAAATAATATTATATTAAAATAATAAATGACTTTTCTTCTGTGATTTTTTTTTTAAGTACAAACCATCCTTTTAGAGCTGAACTATTTGGAAAATAAAATAAAATAAAATAAAATAAAATAAAATAAAATAAAATAAAATAAAAATACATATATAAACTATCAACAAATAATGAATACTAAAATCTGAAATGTACGGTGACACATTGCTGCCACATACATTTATTATTTTTTTCCACTCAATCATATTGTAATAGTGAAATATTATGAAATATTATGTCATTTCAACAATATACATTCTCATAATAACAAAATCTTGCTAAAATATATTTTTCATGACCACAGGAACCATAAACTAAAATAAACCATAAATAAATAAAGAAAGATACAACCTTAAAAAAAAAAAAAAAAAAAAAAAAACATGCAGGTCTTAAGTTCACATGGTAGTAAACTACTCTGGAGTTGACTCAAGGGGGTGACAGTTTTCTTCACATTTTTTTTTTTTTTTTTTTTGTTCAAGTTTTCTTGAAATGTGTCATTAAATCAAAAGCGTTACTATTCAGGATGCTGCTAAAAACAGTTTAACTAGCAGTTTGCTTACTAAGATCAACTTCAAATAGTTGCTCCATCATACATGAGCCGAAAGAGAAAACTGACCACAGGTGTACGAAAGTTCACGTTAATGCTCATTTTAGCAGCCCTTGTGGCAACACAGAGAATGTAAGGCGTACTTAAGTTGCGCTATGAGTTATTTTCTGACATTTTGAAACAAAACGACATGTGAAATCAAGCTTGCATATCTAGAAAACATGTAAATGAATTACTCGTTTGAAAAAAAAAAAAACCCAAAAAGGAGTTATGTGTGGGGAGTTGAAAGCTGTTCATTAATATCTGAACAAAGTGATTGGGCAAAAATGAATCAGACTTTCCAGCAGTAATCATTACAGTACATCACATGCAATAGCGCTAATGCAAAGGCAATCCTAAATCCTAATGCAAAGGATCTACTAAAACTTCAGGAGCAGTTGTGCTGGTAGAGGGTAATATCACAAACCCACATGATATTTCCTGCCATTCCGGGTTGAGAATGGATTCTCTGCTGAAATGAAACGAAAACGTGCGTCCGCCGTCCCTCGGGACTCTACATAATGCATGAACTGGTGCAGGGTTACATAGAGAAACGCTCTGAGCTTGCAAAGATCAGGCCAGAGAGAGGAAGTGCAGTGATCTGACAATTTCCTGTGATATCATCCATCACCGCTCCATTTGCTTTAGCTATACGATCTGGGCCGTCCGATCGTTCTGCTGTTCATGTGCTTGTTTTATCATGCAACTGAAGTGATATAATTCAATAATAACACCTCTTTTCTGTTGTATTCTCATGTTCTGTTCCAAAACCTAGCTGAGGCAGCAACGTTAGATGTCAAGTGATAATAATACATTTCTATTATATACATTTTAAATGTTACAAAAAAGCTAGATTAATGTTAAAAATGTTCTGTACTGAAAAGTATTAATTAAATAATATTTGAATTATTATTAATACAATTATTATTATTATTAGTTAAATAATAATAATAATAATAATAATAATAATAATAATAATAATAATAATAAGTATAAAATATAAAGAATTTTAAATCCAATTAAACTAAATTGTAAAATTTCATTTTATTAATGTTATATTATAAAAAAAGCAAAAGAAATAATTAAAAATATATTCTGTTGAAAACTGAAATATAAGAATAGAAATGTTCAGAATGATTAATAATTCTAAAAAATAAAAAGTTACAAATGTTATTTTTTTTATACATTTCAAAAAAGATATTAATGTTGATGATAAAAATGTTCTTTACTGAACTGTTAATTAAAATAATATGATAATTATAAAATAAAAGAATTTCAAATCAAATTAAATTTACATGAAATTACAAATGTTATATTATAAAAACAGAAGCAAAAGAAATATAACGAAACACACACACTTTATATATTACAAAAACGAGTGAGTGAAATTAAAAAATATATATGTTCTGTTAAACACTGAAAAGTACTGATAAAAATATAATTAATAATAAATATTATAAATAAAAATATACATTTTATATTTTATATAAAAAGTAGTAAGATAAATGTTAATTATAAATACATATTTTGTTAAATACAAAAAAGCATCAAAAATAGAATAATTACAATAATTATAAAGTAAAAATTATAATTTTTATATTTTATAAATTTGACAAAAGTAGTGAGGCAAATGTTTACTATAAATATACTGCTAATACTGAAAAATATAAACAATACATCATTATATTATTAGTATATTATTATAATTAAATTATAATAATTAATAATTATTATAAAATTACAATATATATTTAATTGAAATTGATGTTAGAATGTTTTCAACAATAAAAATACATAAATAAATAGTACACTTTTTAAAGCATGCTAACGCAAATGCTACTGAAATCAGTTGTGAAGTCAAATGTAATCCAATGTAAAGTGCTTAAAATCAGTCCCTTATGGGTGTCTATTTCAGTTAGGATTCTCCCTATGTAGGTTACTGCACAGCTCTCTAGGTTTCAGAACAGAGCCTCAGTGCAACTAAAAACCTGTGTTGCAACTCCCAAAAGCTGATTATTTTGGAGTACTGCTGACTCCTTCTATTGTTTGAATGTTACAAATGCAGCTCAAGATCGAATTCATCAATTTCAACATTTGACGTAAGAGTTTACAAAGCATGCATCTCTTCTAAAATGTCAAGCATTTTATTGCTTATTAGATTAATTCGCCGAGGAACATTAAATTACGCGATACAATAGAGCGAATGCATTCACGGCGACTGGAGGAAATAATAATAATAACGGTCACATGTGCACCTCTGAACTACCATTGTCAGTGTCACATGCAATGCAGGATCATGGCAAAGATGAAGACTGACAAACACGCACTCACACACATCCAAGCCACAAGCGCACGTCATCCGAACTCTGTCTACTCCATGCGATATCTCTCATGACGTTCCCCTACACTCTCTTACGACACACAGAGGTTTTAATGCCCAGAATCGTTATCCAATCAAATCAACCTGAAAATTCAATTTTTGTTGTCCCATTGCAGGTCGATTTGGTCGTCATTCTGCGCATTAAATGGTGAGGGTGTGGGTGAGGGTTCTCAATGCATGTGAGACCGTGATGTTCGCGTCTACATGTGAAGCAAGGTGATGCAGATTAGACAAGCAAGAGCATTCCTTGAGGAAGAGCAAGGCCAGGAGCTGCCGTTAAAGACAGGCGAGCCAGAACCAGAACTTACTTTCCACTAATAACCGGCTCAGATCTCCGAGAGACCAGGCCCGGCCTCGGCAGGTGGTTATTCCTATCGATAAGGACACAGTTTGTCAGACAAACACACACACACACACACACACACACAGAGAGCTCATCACACACATTGCTTCTGCTTTTGTTATGAACGACTTTGTCTCTAAAGAGGTCAGAGAACCGCTGAAGAGTCATCCGAGTCTCTCTCAGGTTATTCAGTGACTTACTTTTGCTTTTCTCATGTCATATTAAGAACACCTACTCACCTTCATTTCAATCCAAACTTGATGATTAATGTGTACTGTGGCTATCAAGCTCTCAAAAGAAGAAAAAACACCGTAAACCTGGCTTTAAACGTCTTCTGAAGCCATATACACTAGTTTTGTGCGAGAAGCAGACGAGAAGTCGTAATTTGCCGGAAATCTTTACCGTTGCTCTCAAATCTCATGTGCATGTTTAATTTTCAGCAACTTAAACCCTGGTCTGATTCTCACACACTGCTATCATATGACTTTAGGGATGCACAATATTATCGGATTAACATTGGAATTGGCCAATAATGGCTCTAAATGTAAACACTGCCATCGGCCCGATATGTCTTGCCGATAAGAATAACTCGCATGTGCTCAGGCTCTTTCTTGAAGCAAAGTTTTGCCTGAATGACGATTAGATTCACTGTTCTAGATCGCTGCATTTAATCTGAAAACGCACGTACAGAATGACACGATCAGTAAATGGTAATAGCACATGCAGTGGCAGCCTCCCCCAGGTCCTAATGTCCATTCGGTAATGAGTTTTAATTCCGTACGCTCTATAAAAAAAAAAAAAAAAAAAAAAAATGCTGGGTTACTTTTTTTTTTTTTTTAACCCAAACGCTGGGTTCAGCCGGCTGGGTCATTTTATTGGGTTGTTTTTAGTATTTTTACCCAGGTTCTGGGTTATTTTTTTTTAACCCAAATGCTGGGTTCAACTTGTTGGGTCATTTTATTGGGTTATTTTGAATTTTTTTTTTTTTACCCAGGTGCTGTGTAGTTTTAAACTGGGCTATGTTTTTCTACCCAACCACTGGGTAAAGTCTGTCTCTGACCAAACAACCCAGCTGCTGAGTTACAGTCAGGACGCGGGCTTTTTGAGTCCTCCAGGAGAGAGAGGCTCTCAGCACCGTCGTTTTGGTGCACTTCTTCAGCGAAATGAAGGTTTGTATACATTTTATTTCATTTATAAAGTCTTTACTCTGCTGCAAATTGTATTATTTTACGCAACGCAACATAAGGACGAGATGTCAGTCAACTGCATCAGCAGCGGCCACTTTGCATGATGAAAACACTTTTTGCTTTGCATAAATCAAATAAATTTAATTTTTTTTTATAGTACTGAGTTTAATTTAATTTGATGTTAAAATATGTTCTCTAATGTCAGTAATGTTTGCTCATGGGCATCTTTCAGCTACGAGTGAAACGCAAGGCCGCGGTCTGAAGTTCGTATTTCCCACGGCGAACGGCAACCCTTCACCGGCTCAGATTTCAGCGACACACCGGCATGAGAATTAGCGCTATTTCAGTAAAAAGTAATTACAGAGAATCCGTTGAATACACTAAAATTGAAATGTTACTTTTAAATGTTACCATTTTTAATGTCTAAAATGCTTGTTAAACGATTTTAAATGTAATATTGCTACTGTTGTAACTATGCTGTATTCACCCAAATGAATTCAATTTGTCTTGTATTTTGTCCATGTGTTCTTGCTTAATAATACTGTAAATGTTCATCTTTTGATTATTGCTGTTGCCTGTAGTAATTACGTGTTGTTTTTAACAAGTTCCAGTCCATTTTAAGCCAGCAATATTATAATTTTTGAACAATAGTTGACTTAAATAAAATAACCCAGCATCTTTGGTATAAACATTTAACCCAACCAGCTGGGTCAAAATAACCCAGCATGTGTTCTGTCTAATATTTAACCAGTGCTGGGTTGCCAAATAACCCAAGTTGGGTTGTTTTAACCCAGCATTTTTTGAGTGTAGGTGCGCTGTTGGCCTACTTCTAACAAAATGAAAGTAAAATACACAAATAACATTTAGACTTTTTTCTGAATAAATAAATAAATAAATAAAGCAGTAATTGATGTCATAAAATCATTAGTATGTTTTGATTTAAAGACCAAAAGCTATAGCTTACATGAATAAAAAAAAAAAAATATTACATATATGACACTTGGTAAATTAAATAATTTTATATATACTGATTTATTCATTAATGTGTAATGTGTTACATTTTTTTAAAATGAATTATGAACAAAGATTTTCAGAATTTTTCAGCTCTTAATAAAAGAAATAAATAAATGCATTGATTGATATATAGTTTATTTATAGTAATTTTCAAAGCTTCAGTGTACTGTCATTATAAAAGAACTTCATAATTATTTATTTAATTCTAACAAATAAGTTCTTGTTAAAAACTAACCAAAATGAAAAATAATTTACTTATCATTTCTGCACAGTGGAGACTTCTTGTTTCCAAACAAAAGGAAATGTCAGCTATCAGCCAAAATGAATTGAAAAATATCAGCGTATCGGATATAACAAAAATCCAATATCGTGCATCCCTACTTTAGTTGTGTTGACCACATTTATAGTGTTTTTATGGTGCGTTTTGTCTTTTTTTGCAGCTTGACAAAGTGTCACACATTTGGAATGATACGAGGGTGAGTTTGTACCTGAAATACTCCTTTAATGCCATATTTACACTTTTAAACAAGTCTTTTATGCTCACCAAGGCAGCATATATTTAATCAAAAATACAGTAAAATAGTGAAATATTATTATAAATTAAAAAACTGTTTTCTATTTGAATATATTTTAAAATGTAATTTAATTCTGCATATTTTGCTGTATTTTCAGCATCATTACTCTAGTCTTCAGTGTCACATGATCCTTCAGAAATCATTTTATTATGTTAATTTGCTGCTCAAGAAACATTTCATATTATTATCAGTGTTGAAAATAGTTAACACTTCTTTGATTAAAGTTATTTAGGTTCACAAGAACAGCATTTATTTGAAATGGAAATCTTTTGTAACATTATAAATGTCTTTACTGTTACTTTTGATCACTTTAAGGCATCACTGGTGCCTTAAAGTTTAAAGCTTTCCAATAGTGTATGTATAGACTTTTATTCTTTTCACTGCGTGTGTGAGAAATGATGTAGACAGAAAGGGGACTGATGTAAAAGTCTTGTGACCTGGTGGAAAACGACATGGCACTAATGACCACACACATGTACATGTACTACATATAAAAGACAAACACACACACACTCTCTCTCTCAAACAACAGGGAACCATCAATGTCATCAATGGATGAGACAGCTGAACATCTAAGTGGGCTAACTGGTCCTTTTTGACCTATTGTTCTGTTTGTTTTAAGAAATGAAATCAAATGAGAAACTATTCTTTAACTCTTTTTGGTTACTAGAAAGGAAACTGTTTTATATCTGCATGGACAAATGAAATTACAATGAATCACAATACAAGCATGACATCTCTTTTTTTTGTTCTTTTGCTTAAGACAAAAAACTAAGTCCAAAAAAATAACAGTAACACTTGAACAACCCAAAATGAAGCATTATGGGATAATAGCACATGGTTATATACTGTATCAGTACTCACATGTCACTGGCGATGGAGGAGTTTCGGGACATCGACTTCGGCGACAGGTCATAGTCGCTGTCGGAGCGGTAGAGGAAGGATTCCCTCCGCTGGCTGTGCACAAAATTGGCCTGAAGGATCAGGCCTGAACCCGGACTCGTCATGGGATCCAGGGGACTCCGTCCTGATGACGTGCCATTGTCCACGTCAAAGCTACAGAGAAAGAGAGAGATTGCCGTTATGAAACAAATAACAAAATGCTAGAGTTAATAAAGTAAGTTTGGTTAAAAAATGGTGTGCTTGTTCCAAAATCAGGGCCTGACGCTTACTTTTTTATCCAAGGAGTACATGTGCACCCAAATTGAAAAATTTAAGGGTGTAATAAAAACACTAAAGTCACTTAATTTATTAGAATACAAAAAGTATATATATATATATATATATATATATATATACACACTGCCTGTCAAAAAATTTTGAACTGTAAGATTTTTAACGTTTTTAAGGAAGTGTCTTCTGCTCACCAAACCTGCATTTATTTGCTTTTTACTATTTAAAATAACTCTTTTCTATTTGAATTAATTTAATGTGATCAAAGCTGCTAGTTTTATATATATATATATATATATATATATATTTTTTTTTTTTTTAAACCTTAAACTCCAGTGTATTTTAGGACTTTTTATTTGCACATATGCCCCTAAATGAATTTTACAGTTCGCACATGTCGCAAAAGTGAGCGAAACCTTGTAAACAGCCAGCAGGAGGTGCCGCTCATCATCTTTCACCCCTGAGTATAAATGATGGTGGACCGGAGGAAGCTTGTTGGTGAACACATGGGGACAGCCTTACCTAAAGCTGCTTATCATAAAGACCTACGCTAGCAGTGACGGAAACGCAGGGGTTTCCCTTCCAGTGACACCTGGTGCACAGGTGGACACTGTCACTGAGTTTAGCTGCTGTAATCCCATCCGTTGCGTTAAGAGGCTATTCGACTGCTAATCGGTGCGGTGATGTACTCGCGACGTCACTGACGGTGATTCATCAGGTGACCGAGTTTCCCCGCGAACGTCCCCATCTGAAACCACAACAAATCCCCACTGACTCACTCCACACGTCTCTGTGACCGTTCTAAAGATAAGCTGCAGTTTCCTAGAAAGCCTAAATGGGTGAAGCAGCAACAACATGTGGATCTGGAATGTTGCGGCGTGGACGAGACGCTCTCGACTTACAGGAAGTCGAACAAAAGAGCAGGTCAGTTAGTATCACTGAGACAGAAGTGTGTTCGTGCACATACGCCACAGATTTCAAATCCCAAGAAGTTTGAGGCCTTTCCAGCGGAAGATGATGAGCAGAGGAAGAGATACAGTGATAAATGACTATCTGTAATGATGGGGAACAAGCTTAAATTCCTCTCCTAAAAAGGATGGGAGCCGTCGGCTCAGTGGAGATCTAAACGCACCTACAGTATTGCTCGCTAACACAAACCAGACCGCTGCACGTTTAGCAAAACACAACTGCAGATTGTCACATCATCTTAACTATGAAGCAATGACAGCTCCAGATTCTATAAACAGAAGCACACTTGAATGGTTTGACGTACTGCTAAACAGCAAGAAGCCATCCTGCACTTAAGATTGAGTTACTTGATCTCAGTTGAACTTGGTGTGACTTGCTTTGAGGTCTGTGAACAAGAAACTCCTTTTCCTTCCTCTTTTACACTTCGGCCACTTTTGCTTCGTGTTTTCAACACTTGCGCAAAATTCACAAGCCCGACCCGATTACTAAATTCAAAATTTATCTATATCATCATATCCATCCATCCATAGCATCATATTCATTGGTTCATTAATTTACCTATAGCATCGTATATCCATGGCATTGTATTCATCCATTCATACATCCATAGCACTGTCTCCATCCATCTATGGCACTGTATTTATCAGTCTATTCATCCATCCATCCATTCATCTATCGCATCATATCCATCCATCTTTCACTTTGTATCCATCCATCCATGGCGTTATATTTATCCATTCATTCACTGATCCATCCGTCTTTCGTATCATATCCATCCATCGCACTGAATTCATTCGTTCATTCGTTCATTCATTCATTCACTTATAGTATCATAACCATTCACTCATATTCATTTATCCATCCATTTAGCCATCCATCTGTCTGTCTATCATATTGTACCCATCCATGGCATGATATTCATCCACTCGTTTATCCATCCATCTATCCACCCATCCATCCGTTTGCCTATCGCTTCGTATCCATCCATCACATAGTATCATCATTTCATCTATACATCCATGGCATCATATTTATCCATTTACTCACCCATTTATCCATCTGTCTATTGCATTCTATCCATCTATCCATCGCATTGTATCCATCCAGTCATCCATCACAATGTTTCCATCCATCTATTACATTGTATCCATCCATCCATCGCATTGTAACACTGCATCAAATCCATTCATCCATTGCATCATATCCATCCATCCATCACCTTGTATCCATCCATCCATTCATTCATCTATCAATAGCATCATATCCATCCATCCATGGCATCGCATTCATCCATCCATCTATCCACCCATTCAATCATTTATCTATCTATCGGATCGTATCCATCATCTATCTATCTATCTATCTATCTATCTATCTATCTATCTATCTATCTATCTATCTATCTATCTATCTATCTATCTATCACATAGTATCCATCCATTCATGGCATTATATTCATTCATTCATTCAT
>JAHKKF010499440.1:0-10304 GCA_019740295.1 Labeo calbasu | reverse complement strand
AATATGCTCCTATTCATTATTAAAACAACTACACACAAGCAGGTTGAGCCCAGAATAAACACAACGCAGCGTACATTCGCGTTTTCCCATAAAGAATCATCTCTACAGCTGTTTTATATCATTGTCTTTTGTTTATATTGGCAACACGCACTATTTGTGTGGATTGCAAGTGATGTGCAGGTAACTGAGAGTGCAGGTGACTATTGCAAGTGACATTGTAATTTAGTTTCTTTTTACCTTTTCTTTTTTCTATGGGAGGAAAATGTCTATTAACGCATTGCGTTCACGTCTGTTTGCCTATACAGAGTTGTATGTTTAAATATAGAGTTGTATGTTTTAATATCACATAATGCCTTTCTTATGGCACGTTCATATCTGCTGGTTTATCGTTTGACAACAGTAAGGTTTATATTGAATTTGGTCTTTATCATCATAAGCCACATTAAGTGTTTGCTGGGCAAGTATAAAAGTGAAAGTTTGCATTCATGGCCATATGCTTGATAGAAGTATGTTAAATTAATAAACTATATTACAAATTTGATTGTTTAATGACACTTAATGTATCTTAATACATTAAGACATATTAAGTGTTAATTATTTTCTACGGGAGGAAAAAGCTTAACGAGAGACTTTGTGCATTGTGTTCATATTCTGCTGTTCTGTGGCCACGGATTTGCGGGTCTTGTTTTTATCTCCGACAGATGACTTGCAGGACCCTGTATGTTATGCTATTAAATTAGTTTTAATCGTTTAGTCTCCATTGGCAACACGCACCATTTGTGTGGATTGTGTGTGATGTGCATTAGCAAAGAGTGCAAGTGACGATTGCGAGTGACATTGTAATTTAGTTTTTTTTTTTCTTGTTTTCACCACTTGCCTACTGTTGTAAAATGTTGACAGATTCAATTAAAATAAATAAATAACTAAAATAAAGTAAAAATAAAATCGACTGCAGGTGACGTCACTCCCGGAAGTGCAGTTGTCTGAGAGTGCAGGTGCAGATGTCTGTAGCCAGACCCTTCTCAAACATTTTAATCGTTTTCCTGAAGAACACTTAATTCCTTTTGTTTTAGTCCCTGATTTTCAGTATAGGCTCAATCGGTTTCTGTTCCTGAGGATCATTTTGTTCACTTTAATCTTTAAGATTTGGAACATTTATCTGTTTTGTGTTCGTGATTTTCTAATAAGTTCTGTTCTACTACTTGAGCTTAATTTAATTTTTGTTGTTTTTTCCTTTGAGTTGTATTTGCTTTGCCCAAAACATGTCTCTGAGTGTCACTGGACTTGTCTTTTTCTTGAGATTTGTTTGATTCACCTTGTTCTACATTACTATTTATATTTTCAGAATTTAATTCTGGACAAGAACGAATGAGATGACCCTCGATTCCGCATCCAAATCATTTTTTTTTTTTTTCTGAGGAAACATACACCCTGTAATCACAGTCTTCCACTCTAAACTTGAGCACCAAATTTAACTCCTCATTATCTTTTAGAATCATAAAGACTTGTCTTCTAAATGTAACCACATGCTTTAATTGCGGAGATTTGCATCCGAGAGAAATTGTTCTAATCGGCGACATTAGCTGCCCATGTCTCGAAAGTTCTCTCGCTAACATTTCATTTCCGATAAACGGAGGAACTTGTGATAAAACGATCCTTTTCGCGGGACTAACAAGTGGCACTGCTTGAACAAACGTGTCTTTAACTACTACACCTTGTTCAACAATCGTTGCAACTTTGTCCACACTGTCAACAAAAATCACAACTCCATTTTTCATCCTAGATGCAAATTAAAACTATTATAACCGACTATTTCTCCGATTGCCAACACGCAGTCCTCCACAGAGCAGTCTGTAGTCGGACACAGTTCGCACGCGTGCCGGCGTGTGAGAGCCTCCAGCCGCACACCTGCAGCTCCACGCGCCGACCTGACTCCCGGTGCAGAGACCGGTGGCCGCCGCCACACAAACACTAGCTCGCTTAAAACACACCACTAAGATACCAACAAATATCCAAAAACAAAAAACAACATAAAAAAGTTAGAAAAAAAGGATAGAAAAGGAGCACTCCAAACGCTCACACTCACGCCTCCGCCCACTCGCTCAGCACATGCCCACAGAGAGAGAGAGAGAGAGAGAGAGAGAGAGAGAGAGAGAGAGATTACAAAAAACAAAAAACAAAAATGCTGATCACTCAATCAATTCTAAAAGCTATACTAAAAATATGATTTCAGTCTGGACTAGTTTAATTTGATCTCTCTTATTTGTGTGAGGCAAAAATCTGGCAGAAGCATAACTGAAGATGAGATGATAAGATGAGGGGTCGATTATCTATGTACACAGAAAAAAAAAAGGTGCTTCAGCGGTTCTTTGGTGTGATTGTCGTGCTATACAGCACAGCACCGTTAGTGTATAAAGAACCGGTCAAGCCCCTGTCTGGTTCTACAGCGGTTCTTCAGGGTCGTTACAGTGCTATATAGCACCACTGCCAATTTCACTAATCAATGCGTCATGATACAAAAGCATGAATAACGGTTGACAAAATGCATCCTTCACAACAAAAGTAACATGTTTATCTAAAACTAAAGCTGAATCAATTATAACACTCTTGTCATGATCTGAAACACTTATCATAGGCCAACCTACTTGTAATTGCCTTGGAAGCAGAAGTGGGTCCAAAGACAAAATGCTCTCATCTTATTTGTCTTACTAATATTAAGGTGAAGAAAATAGCTTGCCAACTAGGCTCTGATCTCATGTAAACTCTGAACAAGTCCATCAAACCTTTAAGAGCCATTTGGATCTATTGGAATGTATAACTGGGTGTCATCTGCATATAAATTATAATATTATATTTATGAAAAATTGCACCCAAGGGGCCCATGTATGACGAAATCAAAATAGGCCCAAGTATAGACCCCTGTGGCACACCACTATGTAATTAAGCTGATGAAGAACACAAATCTCCAAGGCAAATTGAAAAATATCTACCTTTTAAATATGATTTAATCTAATTTAGTACCCTTAACACCAACATCCACCAACCACTGCAATAAAATACCATAATCAATGGTATCAAATGCAGTTGTGAGATCAAGTAAAATAAATATAACTACCTTTCCAGAATCAACTGTCAATGAAATATCATTAAAAAAAAAAAAAATAAATAAATAAATAAATAAATAAATAAATAAGAAGGGCAGATTCTGTATGGAGATACCACAACATTAGCAATTTATTAGAGAGACCCAAAGACAATACAAGAGTATGGCCAGCTCTGAAAAGATCCTGACACAAATATACATTAATATACACCTGTATATTAAAATAACCAAGTATAAGAAAATTATCACAATAACTGTAACAGAAAAATCACCAATAAAATCATTATTATACTTTGGGGGCCTATAAATAAGCACACATAGCAATGAAGAAACCGATTCAACTCTAAATGAATGCATTTCAAAGCTAGTATGGACGTCAGTTGAGCGCATTTAAAAATTTACACTATTGGAAATCCTCCACCTCTAGGTGAGGTGAGTTTAAACATACAGTATCATTAAAATAATAAGGTTCAGACAAAGGACTTAAGTCCAGAGCATCAAGCCAAGTTTCCGTCACAAAAAGGAAATCCAGTTTTTTAAAATGGAAGTTTTATTCATCATCGACCACGCCACCTTGACTGAGATGGTGTTCAACTTGTAGAAAATTCATACACTTAACTTGTCTGAGCGTTCGAAGATTAATGACATTAACTCCTCCGTTCAGATGATGCGAAAGCAGTTGGACATGCCGATAAACTGAAAGCATCCCATTAGTCTCAACCTCAACAGATACGAGCCAGGAATGTCTTAATTCCCCAGAAATGAAATGGTCCATATGCGGCACCAAATCATTCCTTTGCATGGCCAAAAATTTGTTATATTTAATCAGAAGTCCTCCTCGTTTCTTACGATCTTTCTTCCTTTGCTGGGAACACCGTCACCAAAGCAGCACCACAGCAACCGAAAGTAAAACCACGGGATGAGCGAAACCTCAATGACCAGTCTCACCAATAGGCCTATAGACGTCCAAATGCTCAAATGAAATTGATAATTGTAACGCAACATTTACCACTTCGCAAAGAGCCACCGAAGGCACCGAAGGTGTTGAACAGGAACAGAATAAACATAAACAAACAAAGCAATTGCAAGGCCGGACGACATGCAGACTGGTGCCATCTTGAACATATAAACAAAATAAAACAAAGCTGTTTTCTTTTTTAAAAAGCAGTGTGCTTCCTGCAAAGAACAAAGCCTGTATTCAAGTATGTTTAGGCCCAGTTTTACAGACGTGGCTTAGTTTAAGCCAGGACCAGGCCTTAGTTAATTTAGGATATTTCAGCAGCTTTTTATAAGAATGCCTTAGAATGCCTTAGAATCCCCACCCCCGCAGCCATGTGAGGCACTTTTTATTATGGATGGATGCACTTTATTAGAATTGTTTTGGACTGATGAAGAGAAACACTGGGGTGAACTATCCCTTTAAACTAACCACTACAAATATGACAACTGACAATGTGTAATAATTTCATGTCAAATACTTACCAAACTATAAACAGTCTAAACACTTAAGATTAATTATTTGTCCTCGTTCCTCGCTCTTTGCAGTAGGCAATCTTGACAGAACACCAGACCAATAAAAATAGTTTATTTGTGTGTTTTCCCCTCGCCACAATGTTAACCTCCCTCGCCCACAAGGACCTTTCCCTCTTGGAATTTGCAGTTGAGTTCAGCCAGCACAACATTGTCAATGGCGTAAAAATGGTGAGCTGGCTGAACTCAACTGCAAACTCACTGTTCTGGATCGGGGCAAATTACCACCTCCCCGTTGACTTCCCAGAAACCACTGGACTGAGCTGCAGGAACTATATCATCTGGTGTCTGGAGAGTGTCTATCCCACAGCAAGACCTAAAGCCCAGCACACCATTTCACCACTGCGCTGAGCCTAAGTCTGAGCCCACCACAACCGATGAGACCTCACTGCATGGAGCGACAGAGCTAAGGATTGTCGTGGAGCCGATGCTGCAAGTGACGTCAGACCAGGTGCAAGAGTCAGCCCCCAGTAAGGGCTCATGTCCCCACATCAAGCCCAGAGAGGGCTGCTGTTCTCAAGTTTGGCCCAGGCAGGGCCACAGATCTCAAGTCAAGACCAAGGAGGGCTCCTGTTCCCAAGTCCCACCCAGAGTGGGCTTTTGTTCCCATGTGTGGTCCAGAGAAGGCTTCAGTCCCCACGTCAAGCCTAAAGAAGGCTTCAGTTCCCACACCAAGCCTAGAGAGGGCTGTTGTTCCCATGCCCAGTCCGGAGAGGGGTGCTGTTCCCACATATGGCCCAGGCAGTGCTCCAGTTCCCATGTCAAGCCCTGAGAGGACTCTTATGGCCCTGTCTAGCTCAGCAAGGGCTCTTGTTTCCCTGCCCAGCCCAGAGAGGGCTCTCGTTCACAAGTATAGCTCAGAGAGGGCTCGGCTGGCCTTCTGTTCCCAAGGCCAGCCCAGTGAGGGCTTTTCTGGATTTCCCTAGTTACCTGACGAGGTGAGGAGGCCGTATTGAGGCACTAGAGCTGGCACTGAGCTAAAGGCTAAGTGGCTAGCAAAGAAGTGGTGATATAAGCCTTCGGTACCTTCTGTGATTATGGAAAATGTAAACTCACTATCGATGAACTGACTGCGCTGGTGAAAAATGTTAAGATCTGCAAAGAGTGCAGTTTGATGTGCTTCTGTGAAATGTGGCTCACGACTACCATCTTAGATGCTAACGTTCAGCTACACGGCTTCCGTACTGTCAGGGAGGACAGAGACATGAAAACCTGTGGGAAGGAGAAAGGAGGAGGACTCGCTTTATACGTGAACACAAGGTGATGTATTCCTGGGCATATGAGTATTAAAATCTCCAGCTGCTGCAGGGGTATTGAACTTCTGGCTGTAAGTTTGTGCCCCTACTACTTGCCTAGAGAGTTTGGACATGCGATTGTTGTTATTGTTTACATCCCTCCACGTGTGGATGCGGAGGTAGCATGTGATGTCATCCACTCTGCTATTGCTGAACTACAAACACAGCACCCTGAGGTGCTTGTGTTAATTTCTGGAGACTTTAATCATGTGACTTTGGACACAATACTACCTGTTTTTCCCAGTATGTAGACTGTAATACCAGGGAAAATAGGATAATTGATCTACTGTATGCAAATGTAAAGGATGGATACAGCACCACCCCGCTGCCTGCATTAGGGAAAGCAGACCACAATCTTGTACTGCTTCAGCCTCGCTATAAACCAAAAGTAAGGAGATCACCCACAACCACATGCTCATTCAGGAAGTGGTCTCCTGAGTCAGAGCAGGCTCTGAGAGACTGCTTTGGAAATACAGACTGGGATGTATTGCAGGAGTCGCACAGTGGGAACACTGAGGAGGTTAACTGCACTACTGACTACATCATTTTTTGCATGGACCTTGTTGTTCCAGTAAGAACTATACACTGTTATGCTAACAAAAAGCCTTGGATCACTAGTGAAATTAAGGATCTTCTGAACCAGAAGAAGAGGGCTAAGAATGGTGATTATCAGGAGCTGAAGCGTGTACAGAAGGAATTCAAAGTCCAGCTTAGGGAGGCAAAAGAGCAGTATAGGAGGAAGCTGGAGCAGAAGTTAATAATAACAGCATGAAGGAGGTGTGGGAGGGGATGAAGACTATCACTGGGTGCAGCTAAAAGCAGGGTAACAACACTGAGGGAGGTGTGGAGAGAGCGAACCAGCTGAACAACTTCTTCAATAGGTTTAATTACCCCAATTTGTTTACATTGCATAATACTGCACTCTCCAACCCCCCTCCCCCTTCTTCTCTCTCCCTCCCTGGATACCAACTTCAATATGAGGTAGGGTGTCACCTTACCCAAATTCATGACAGCCAGGTGTGAAGAGAGTTGAGGAGGCTTCATCCCAGGCAAAGCAGTTGGTCCAGATGAAGTATCCCCACGACTGCTGAAGGTCTGTGCACTGGAACTGGGTGATCCCCTACAGCGCATCTTCAACCGGAGCCTAGAGCAGGGGAGGGTTCCTCGGCAGTGGAAAACAACTTGCATCATCCCAGTCCCGAAGAAGCCGCACCCTGGAGAGCTGAACGACTACAGGCCGATTGCTCTGACTGCTGTGGCGAGTGTCCTCTTTTATGCCGTTGTGTGCTGGGGAGGTAGCATTAAGAATAAGAATGCCTCGTGTCTGGACAAGCTGGTGAGGAAGGCAGGTTCTGTAGTGGGCACAGAGCTAGACAGCATGTTATCTGTGGCAGGGTGATGAGTATTGAGCAGGCTCTTGTCAATCATGGATAATCTACTGCATCCACTGCACAGTATCATCTCCAGGCAGAGGAGCAGCTTCAGTAATAGGTTGCTGTCACTGCCCTGCTCCACTGACAGATTAAAGAGGCCATTCTTCCAAAGTACAGCTCTGCGAGCCCGGAGGCTCACAAATCCACTCCTCCAGCTTTACCTCGTCCCTCCGCTCTGTCAGTCTCCTCTATCCCTTTGGCTATACCTTGGTCCTTTGGATCCATGCCTTTGCATCAGTTGCCTAAACCATCTGTTCAACCTCTGCCCTCTGGATCACCCTGGCTGATTGGCTCTCCATCCCCACCTCTGGCTCCTCCTCCACCATCGGTTGGCCCCTGGAATCATCAGCCATTCTTTCTCCATGGCTCCTCCCTCTGTCGGTTCCACTGTGGCAAGAATATTATATTTTTATAATATATTAAAACGTACTAACCATAAGCCCAACATTTAGCAAGGCAGGAAAACATTTAATCCACCAGAGGGAAAATGTATTTCACGATTGTAAGTTAATGCTGTTAAAGTGGAAAAGTATGGTCTGAACCACGGTCTAAATACCCACTAACGTGGAAAATAGTAATCTGCCAACAGAGACACTGACTTTCTTTGTAGGTGTAATTCGCGGTCTGGGGTATTTCCACCAGTCTTCCTTGGAAAGTCCATCACCCTGACCTACAAACAAGTAATCTGCAAACAGAGAAACCACGATGAAAGTCAAACAGAAAAGTCAGCACATTCTGAATGCACCGCTTGCGGGCCACATTATATCGAAGTAGAAATCCAAGCAGCAGAAGCAACCACACTCACTAAGTTACGGTGGCCGGGAAGTGCAAAACGACATTACAAAGTGTGAAACACTTTTATGAAGCTCGAGACAAATTTACATTTTGGAAAACATTTTTACCTATCATAAAACACAATTACATGGGAAAAACGATTTTACCAAGGACGAAACAAATTTACATTTTAGAAAAAAAAAATTAACAAGACGCAAAACACTTTTACCAGTCCCGAAGCAAATTTACAATGACAGATTCTATACGGAAAGGGAATGTACCACCGGAACTGACGCGGTGAAAGGTGTTGTTGTTGTTGTTGTTGGTGAGCGTGGTAAATTCGTGTTGTGGAGTAAATGGCGTAAATAAAGTTTATTGTGACTGAACATGGACTGTGGCCGAGGGATGTTTTGCCTGTTTTGTGGCAAACACATGAGCAGCTTAACGTGGTTTTGCGTTACGTGTGGTCAGTGTTTGGAGTTTCTAAAGAATGTGGACCAGACGGAAACACCAGACATACTGCATCAATGTGTTCAATATTTTAACGAGGGCCACTCGTACGCTGTAATCGTGGACATGATGTCAAGTCTACACGGTGTAAACATCTGCTTGAGGACTCTTAAAAGTAAACTGAACAAAGCCGGGTTCTAGCGCAGAAAGGATTATTCCTCTCCAAACTGTGTGAGTAATGCCATCAGATTGGAACTTCGTGGACCTGGACAACTATTTGGCTAACACACGATGTGGCAGGTACTTAAACAAAAGTACAAATTTCAAGTGAAGAGTGATGATGTGATGAATTTGCACCGGGAGCTTAATCCTTCCTTGAGAGCAGAACATGCAGAAGGTTTACAAGAAGAACCTACCATTCACTGGGACCTAACTATATGTGGCACGCAGATGGTTATGATAAACTTAAGCCATTCGGTTTAGCCATATCGGGATGCATAGATGGATTTTCACGTAAAGTACTGTGGCTTGAATGTGGACCAACAAATAATAACCCAATAGTGATTGCTCACTATTTCATGTTATGTGTGCGAAACCTCGGTGTCATCCCCATGAGACTGAGGACTGATTGCGGCACTGAGAAGATAGAGATAATGGCTGCAATTCAATGTACGCTACGCCTCCATCACAGTGACTACTACTCTGGCGCATCCAGCCACATGTACGGCTCATCTATAAATAACCAGCGTATTGAGTCCTGGTGGTCTATATTTAGAAAGGGAAGGTGAGTGGTCTTCATAAAGGGTCATTGCATTTTTTGGTCATTACATTTTCTTCTCAGGAACGAGTAATGAAAAACAAAAAAACGAGCACAATACATTTCAGTACAGTACAAAATGTAAAACAAATACAGCCCTCCAGGAAAAGTAGTTGTTCCTAAAAGAAAATCGAATAATAACCAAAAGATGCAGACCATACATTTCATTACGACTAACCATTGATTTTACATTTACATTTACATGTATTCATTTAGCAGACGCTTTTATCCAAAGCGACTTACAGGTGGGGAATATATCAAGCGATTTGTCCTAAAGAAGCAAAACGACCTACGAAGTGCTCAAATTACCATATAACAGGCATTGTTCAAATAAGTACAAGCTAGAAAGGGAAAAAGAGTAGAAAAATGTTTTTTTTTTTTTTTTTTTAAAGTAGTGTTGAAAGAGATGTGTTTTCAGCAGCCGCTTGAAAGTTGTTAGGGAGTTGGCATTCTGGATAGTGGGAAGATCATTCTACCAGCCAGGAACGGTGTAAGAGATCACTGGCGGATCTCAGAGTTCTGGAGGGAGTGTAGATTTTATTATTCAAACATATGTGTATATGCTTATAAATATATCTTCAATTTGTATCAATTTCTATAGGTCTCAGTTCTGGATGGAGTTATTTGCAGACCTTAGAGAAGCTGGATACTTCAACGGGAGGCATGAGCATCAGTGCCTATTGAGATATTGCTTTGGTGATGTTATTCAGAAGGACTTGGATGAGTGTGTGAGACTGTGGAACAGTCACAGGATTCGCCATTCCAGAACAGCAGCATGTCCAGGAGGAGTGCCCAATGAACTCTACTACTTACCACACAGGTGATACATTGGTAATACACAGATAAAAGTATTATTCTAACATTTTAGCTTAAATGAAAAGAAATGCTTATGTTTTCTATTT